>JAMKQA010016025.1:0-14851 GCA_024699735.1 Posidonia australis
TTTCTTCGCAGTTTTCACGCATCGTCTTGCGCATTCATTTAGTCTTGTCACATCCATACACATTAGCATGATTAGAGCATGATCTCAGTTTAGCAAACATTCATCAAACCTTTAGCAAACATTTGGACTAGAAAGATCGAGTTTCTCGGGTGTACGAGGGTGCCTAACACATTCCTCGTGCGTAATAGGAATCCTTACCCATCCTCTGGTTAGCAGACATCCGGCCTTCCCATGTGCATCCCATACATTCATCCTTTTGTGGTTTTCCTCGTCTTTCCCTTAAAAGACTAGGTGGTGACTCCCTTTTCTTTTCTTTTTTTCTTGCGCCTTCGCCGTCATCGGCATGGCTGTGGTCTCCTCCCCTTCCCCCTCCCTCCGGGTCGGGCGGTCGGGTCAAACGGACACGGTCACACTCTACAAATATGTTTAACATACTTTGATATTATGTGAACGCAGGTGAATCTTCGTCCCTTTACTAACTATGAGGGGTATGACTGGATTCCCCTCAACTCTGCTAGGGAGATAACTCGCCTATAGGTCAAATTTTACTGTCACCAACACTCTGTGTATTACCTACCTAGGCGAGTGCGACACCAGTTTACAAATGAGTTCTGCATCCCAATTCCTCCTACTAACATGGGCTCAATGCCCATCTCCTAGGCAGTGACGAAGTTCCTGAGGGTTGAGGCTGTGACTGTATGGAGCAGATATATTCTTCAAACAGTCGCTTATGAGGATTACCTGGAGTGGTTTCGCCGTGTCGGCAAACCACATCTGTTTGATGTAGACCTCTGGGAGAGTCAGCGTGGCGTGTGGTTCAACGCTGAATGGGCCTAGGCAAACAAGCCTTCTCAAGAATATTTTGTTTCTGGCCTTGTTTCATATTCTGACATGTCTCTTGTCTTAACTAGGGGTTGAAGGAGTGCTTCGCGGCATTTTACAAGAAAAAGAAGCATCAGGAGGTAAGAAACAAATCTTTCTTATATCTAACAGCTGTCCTATACTAGCCACTATGTTGCTTCTCTTTTCTGGCTCCTTGCAGGAAATTCGTTGGTAGGCCCTTCTTGAGGTATGAATTTATATTAAACAATAGTTCAATTCATTTGATAATACTATGTTTAACTAGCTGCTATCTGTTTGTAGGGTGGTGGGGTTGAGAGGAGCCTTAACCCTAACACATGCGAGGAATTCTCAGTGGACTTGGATCCCCAGGATATCTCAAGAGAAGAAGATACTGCCATCCTTGCTACAGGACCATCACGGGTAGAGGCTACCTCCTCCAGGATCTCCTGAAGGATCAGCTACTAGTGCCTTCAGACTGCCACTACTGCTACTGCTGCTAGAAGTGATGACACCACTGATTTTGATGAGGACCATGATTCTTGGGAGGATTAGATTTACTACTTCTTTTGTTTAGAAAATTCTAATGTAATCTGACTTGATGTTCTGTAAAGATACATTTGTAGAAATGTGACAAAACTACATTTAAATATCAGAAAAATATTTCAGCTTGTGTGTGCTTGTATGCCCTATATGCTTTTTGCTGGCTTTATAGGTCTTAAAAACCCTCTACGCAAGATGGGTGAGATTTACGAACAGACTATACTGAATACTGCTCTAGGACTTTTTGCCAGTTACTTTCGCCTATTATTTCCGTCTGTTATTTTTGCCAGTAACTTCGTTGGCTAATACCACTTGTAGTAATCGTTTACTTATATCACTGCCAATTCACGGCAAGATCATGCGATAGCATTAATCACTTGCCATTTAGCTTCCTAGAGAGACGAGTGTGCAAGCTCTGTGAGTCACCTACTTCTCACCTACCTTCCAGCTACTTGCTCGGTTCACACATTTCCTACCTCTCCTACTAGTGGCAATGGCTATATTCTCTTACATCATAAATTCTTCCATCACCTATTTAAGCTCTAGGGATCCATCTCCTTGGCATTTGTATTTGAGTGAGAGCAAATCCTTAAGCTGAGCATTTTGATTCTTTTTCCTGGGGAAATGGTGAGCCTTATTGATTTTCCTTTCTTTTCCTGCATTCAGTTGCAGTCCCTTTTTTCCTTTTATTACTTATTCCTGTGGATTTCCAAGGGTTCCCGACTATGGTCACACCTATCAATTGCTCAAACGTATTACGGGACTAGATTACCAGACTATCTTTGGGTGATCTAGACAAACTCTAAACCTGGGGAATCTCCACAAAATTTCTAGGCATAACTGAGGTAGAAGTCAACCGATATCTACTATGCACGGCTACTCGCTTTTGGAAACCAGCCTTCCATGTCTTCAGTTTTGGACAAGTGGAGCTAACTCCAACACTAGAGGAGGTACGTCAAATATGTAACTTGTCCATGTTTCTAGGACTTACTACATTTATGTGACGTGAAAGCTATGCCTCTGTACTATGCCACCTAACTAGCCTTCCGACCGACATTTGTGGGCAACGCTAGATCTGCAAAGACGAACAATCTCCCATGCTTCGATTGGAATAATTTAATGAAATTGCCGACAAAAGAGCCACTCTTGGCAACGAGCTCTAGCACCGCAGCTTCGTTGTTCGCTTCCTAGGAGAGCTGGTTTTTAGTCATGGAAGGATGACTGTGGACATTGAGGTAGTAGAAATCGCCCTTGCTGTCGTGAGTCGACAGATCAATCTAGCTCTTGTCATTCTAGTAGAGACATATCAAGCACTAGATTGTTCGTTACACCGATGTCAACACATCTACTATTGTGGGGCTTTGGTACAGGTACTCGTATCTTTGACATATACTTTCCTTCCTACATGCCACAAAATATATCATGTGATCTGGTCTCTCCTCATGTTTGGATGGCTACACATTTGAGAGTCGATATCCTGCACCCACAACGTTTTATTTTTGAGACATAACTCTCAAACCATTACCTCTGTTAAGGCAGCATATGAGATGCTGGAATGCCTGATCGAGAACTGCATAACCTGGCACATCTTTCCATCCACAGATGGATCTTTTGCTATTTTCTTTGATGACAGGGACATGAGACTGATCATTCTGCCAGGATTTTTTGGAGGAATAGAATATTATCCAATTTGCGAGATGCGCCAATTCGGATACTACCAAGACTCATTCATCCAAAGTCCAATGCCAGCCTGCTTTCAGTCCTACCCTCTGAGTTTGACAGCCATGACAGCTGAGTTGTCTAGTTTGCTGCAGTACTGTATCCGGTCTGACCGTGTTGCCATGGCAAAGGGCTGTGGATATACGACGGAATACGAGGATGAAATTTGGGAAAGTTGGCCTATCAACAAGCTCTTCCCAAGTCCACCTTTGTTCCCTGATGTTGAAGCAACATGGATGTGTAGCTATTCCGCTCTATTTCCTTTTGTACCCTTGCCTATTCTGAACTTGAATAGATTCTAGTCATGTGCGACCACTCTTTAAAGCTAAAATGTCATTAAGATGATGTGTCTTGCATGGTGGCCTTGCCATATGCCATTGGGTTGGTCTTAGAGAGAGCTGATTGAGTACCAAACCCTCGACGTTATGTATCAGAGAGAGCTAATCGAGCGTCAACTTGGTCTTGAAGGCTCTAGGATAGTCTTATGCCCAAGGGTATCTTGTTTACTTGCAAGAGTACTTGAAGAGACTATTAAGATCCCCTTCCCTGACTGGCACACTTTTGAGAGTACTTGTTTATATTCAATAGGCAGTTGACATGCCCCTGGTTTAGGCATTAGAGGTTGTGACCAATTAAAGCAGCTAACATGCCACTGGTCAAAGTACTGGCTCAATGTGCCTAGCCATAGGATAGCTAACATGCCCCTGGTTTGACATTAATAACCTTAACCAATAAGAACGGTTTACATGCCCCTAGTTTAAGTGATGCCCTTCTGATCCTTTTATGTTGAAAGCAGCTGACTTGCCCATAGCTACAAGGATCGGACTAGGCTCTATGACATTTAAGAATGATGCTTTACGGGTAGAATGCATGAATGCTAAATGATTTGTGAGATCTTACTAACGCCCTGAGTATTGGAATGCTTATCGCCACACATATAAAGGAATGGTAGCTCTACCCTCACGAGACTCTATCCAGGCTCCTAGTTTTCAAGTGGCTCTCTGGAAATGCAATATTGTGCCTTAGGCTCCACTCCAAACCCCACAGGACCATACCCCTACTTTTATTCTATTTTCCTTATTCTTTTCTCCCTCATAGGCGTGTGGGTTTACCCTATCCTAGGCTTGGAGGTAATAGGTACCTGGTCTACTGGTAGGGAGTTGCTATTGTTTAAAGGGTTGGCTAGGCCCTTTGAGAATGTGCTTTCCAGGCATTCACTCTGACTCCTCTCTAAGATAAGTTGTAGGGACAGCACTACCCAACATGCATCTCTCTTTTTGGCTGATTTCTATCTGCAACTTCTGTCTTCTAATTTTTTTATGCCCTTTCATAGATATATTTTATTTTATCTCACATTCTCATTCTCAACCCTAACATTTTATTTCCCTCTTGGAGGTGTACGTTCCTTGAGCGGCTTGGATACTTTGCCCAATTCACAATGAAAGGTGGCTCCATCACTCTTTAGGCTACCCGGATAGTATCTACCTAAGGAGGTGCTACACATTCCCAACGCTGGCAAGCTTATTCCGCTTATCATCACCGGACTAAGATCCATGCATGTGATGATGATGACAACTACTTGCCTATAGATGTGTGTGTTGAATGGGAGTTAGTTAAGCATGTGCTAAGATGCAAGACTACATGGATGTAGAAGGCATTGATACAATGAATGCATGCATGCATAGAGTAAGAGGACAATGTTGTAGAGCAAGGACATGAGGTTTGTGTTCACTGATAGTACTTCTTTAGGTAACATGAATTAACTGGCTCTGACTGTTTGATATGATCCATGTCCTCCAGGATTGCTGCTCCTCTAAGGAAGACCTATTTGACTACAAACGATCGTCGCCAGTTGGGTCTGAACTTACCACGACCATCAGAAAGATGTATAACATGCAAGACCAGGTTCCCGGCAAGAAACTTCTAGGTCAGACCTTCATTTGATAGGTTTTGGCCATCTGTTTTTGATAACATTGTGCATAATGCATAGCTTGCAATTTGTGCTCATCTATCAAGTTCAGTTGAACAAAGCGATCCTCAATCCACTCTACTTCATCCAACTCTACTTCGCTCAAGACTTTGAGTGAGGGTATCTCCACCTTTATAGGCAGGACTGCTTCCACACCATAGACTAGAGAATAAGGAGTTGCTCCAGTTGAAGTCCGAACTGATGTTTTGTAAGCCCACAAAGCATATGGGAGCCTGTCATGCTAGTCCTTATGAGTTTCCGCCATCTTTTTGAGAATCTTAGTTAGACTCTTATTGGTGGATTTCACAGCCCCATTCATTTGAGGACGATATAGAAAGGACCTATGATGCTTGATGTGAAACTCCTGTAGAAAATCCCTGAGCCTTTTGGCTATGAAATTTGTCCCATTATCAAGAAATAATTGAATGCAGGACCCCATATCGGGTGATGATATTGTTCTTGATAAATTTTTGGTCACCATGGTCGTCACTGTCTTGTAAGAAGCAGCCTCCACCCATTTAGTAAAATAATCAATGGCTACTAGGATGTATTGATGTCCATTAGAAGCCAACAGGTGGATAGTTCCGATAACATCTATTCCCCATGTTGAGAAAGGCCAGGGCAAGGACATGTTGTTGAGCTACTATAGAGGTGTATGAATGAAGTTACCATGAATCTGACAATTATGACATCTTCGCACAAACTGACAACAGTCTATCTCCATGGTTGACCAAAAATAGCCTTGTAATATTATCTTCTTAGCTAGTAACAGTCCATTCATGTGTGGCCCACATGTCCTAGCATGTACTTGTAGCATTATTGTATCAACCTCCTTTTTACCCAGACAGCATAGAAGCATCTGATTATAAGACCTTTTGTATAAATGACCTGCTCCAAGCACATATTTTGACACCAATCAGACCAAAGTCTTTCTGTCTGCAGCTGATGCATCTGGATGATGGCCCCCGATTTCCAGGAAAACCTTAATGTCATGGTACCATGGAATTTCTTCTGCAGGGTTTGCTTCCTCTATGCTTACGTAGTGTGTCAGCTGATTTGCACAAGTTACTGACACTTTCACAATGCTATCTTTTAGTATGGACAACCAAGATGCAAGAATGGCCAGCCTGTTTGCGTAAGCATTCTTGGCTTTGTTTATGAAAAAGAGGCGTATCTCCACAAATTCGACCATCAGCTTTAGAAGATGGGTATGATATGGTACCAGCTTCAAATCGTTCGTCATCTAGTTACCATTGACCTACGAGATAACCAACATGGCATCACCATACACATGTAATCTCCCCGCACCTTATTATAATGCAGCCTGCAGTCCAAGAATACATGCCTCGTACTATGCCACATTATTGGTGCACACAAAGGCCAATGTTTGAGAAAATGGGATCATCTGGCCTTACGGGGTTTCCAGTACTGCACCATCAAAGTAGAGATGCCACCGCTCTTTGTCACGGGTGTCTTCTGACTCATCCTCTATGCCGAAAAGTGTATCTTCGTCAGGGAACTGAGTCTGCAGTGGTTGATACTTTGGTAATGGTAGATCTGCTAAGTGATCGGCCATGGCCTATCCTTTCACAGACTTCTGAGTGACAAAAGTGATATCAAATTGAGATAAGAGTACCTGCCACTTGACACATCTGCCCACCAACACTGGCTTCTAGAACAAGTATTTCATAGGATCATGTCAGCACAATAGTAGAATAGGATATGCCATCATATAATGCCTTAGGCATTGTGTGACCAAGACAAGGGATAAGTAGACCTTCTCGATGGTAGTGTACTAAACTTCGCAATCATTGAATTTCTTACACAAGTAATAAATGGCTCTTTCGTTACGGCCTGTTTCATCATGTTTACTTGGACTGCACCCATTAAATGTTGTGTTATTGACAAATAGAGTAACAGAAGACGCCTTAGTGTCGGGGGAACTAAGACTAGTGGTCTTACCAAGAGCTTTTTAATCTTGTCAAAAGCTTCCTGGCATTCATCACTCCAGTGGATCTATGCGTTCTTCCACAGGAGTTTGAAGATCGGCTCACAAATCGGTGTCAGCTGGGCAATGAATCGGCTGATATACTGCAACCGCCCAAGCAACCCTCGGACTTCCTTTTCTATTGTAGGAGGAGGCATCTCAATGATGCCTTTAGCCTTGTTCGGATCCACCTTAATTCCCCTCTAACTAATGATATATCTCGGTAGCTTGACTGATGACACCCCTAATACGCATTTGTTGGGGTTAAGCCACAGCTTGTATTTCCGCAAGTGGTTGAACAATTTTCTCAAGCAAGCAATGTGTTCTTTGGGCTCTTTTGACTTAGCTGTTATATCATCCACATAGACCTCAATATCCTTTTGCATGAGGTCATGGAACAATGCTGTCATTGCCCTTTGATATGTGGCTCCAGCATTCTTCAGTCTGAATGGCATGACCCTGCAGCAGAATACTCCCCACGGGGTGATGAAGGACGTTTTCTCCATATCCTCCTATGCCAGTCTAATTTGATTGTAACCTAAGAACATCCATGAATGACAACATTTTATGTCCTGTAGTATTATCCACAAGTACATCGATGTGCGGGAGTGGAAAGTCATCCTTTGGGCTGGCCTTGTTTAGGTCTCTGTAATCAATACACATTCGAACTCAACCATCTTTCTTTGGCACTAGAACCACATTTGCTAACCACTTTGGGTAGAGGATGACTTTTAGAAAATTGATGTTGTGCTATTTCATTATTTCCTATTTTAACTTGAACAGCCACTGCGGTCGCCATCTACGCAACTTTCGTTTGACTGGCTTGATGTTGAGCTTTAGTGACAATGTGTGCACTACCACCTCAATGTATAAGCCAACCATGTCATTGTAGCTTCAAGCAAAAACATCGACAAACTCTCAGAGAAGCTCAATAAGTTCTGCCCAGGCCTGCATTGTGAGCATAGCATTAATTTGCACTTCTTTGACATTTGCAGTCATGCCAATGTTTACATGCTCAGTTTCCTCTTCTACATGCAAGTTTGAGCCTTCAGATCATCATCATAAGGCCAAAAATCTAGTGCATCATGGCAATCTTCTTCTATTTCCACATCATCCTCCATTTCATATGCAATGAGCTCAAACAGGGCCTCTTGTTAGAATGATTGATCCGTGACTTCAAAGGTGCAAATTTGCTCAGCATTCTGCCCTTGACGATGTTTCAGAATGGTCACTGTTACTCTGGTCTTTCTGTAAGCACCTCTGACATTCTCAGATTCCGTCGCTTTCGAACTTACAGGTGTACCTGACTGTTCCACTTCTTCCCCAGCCTTATTTTTATTTTTCTAGTTTTCTTAGGTGGTATGTACAGTGTGCATGACAAGTGGGCAACTGTCCTCTAACTGACTGATGTGAGTGCTGCCACCTGCATTCTCTCCTGAGCCTAACTCAGGATCTTTTTTTTTTGGACCCCACTACTCAAGTGGGGCCGAAACTGGTAATACCAACTAGACCCACCTCTCAGTTGATTGGAGATGAATTCCTCTGGTCTAGCATTCACGGGTCTGTCTTCCTTTAGGGCCATGATGGTGAATTGACCCTGCGAGACTGTCTGATTTGCAATGCATTCCAAAATTACAACTTTTCCCTTTCGACACTTGAGTTCACTCTCTGTACTTCCGTCAGCGTTGTTAGCTACTCCAAGAATAGGATTTCCAAATCACTGAGCATAATGTCAACTTGTGCCACCACTGCATCACCCTTCTCTTCATCAGAAGCAAAATCTACATATTATGCACTGGTGATCTCTCACACCTCAGGCAACAATTCTGGCTGATTTAATTGTGATTCTGACTGATTTGCTGGTAAAACTGTAGTGGGAACTGTCTCTGCTGAAACTGTAACTGTAACCATCTTTGAAGACAGCAATGGAAGCCTTGCTGCCCCTAGTGGAAAGGACAATACTGGACTTGTTATGCAATCCACAACCTCATCCTTAGAATAGTAGTCCACGACACATATCCATTCTGAACCACTGGTAGGCTCATTCCGTCAAGACTCTGCAACAACGATATTTTGGTTGGGATCTAGAAATTCCGCACTGACAAAATTAGTTAAATCCCATGGAATACAGAGTTTCTAGAACTTACGATTCCTCGAGAACCCATCGTCAGGCTTCCATTTGTATCCCAGTCCTTCAAAATCTTTTCTTTTCTCCACGGCAATTGGCTCAATGATTCCTTGGCCATTTTGCCCAAGGCGTGCTCCTTTATCGTATCCCCACCTTTGGCAAAGATTCTCAACTATCACAAAAGGATTGCCAAAAGCGGCCAAATGAATGGCACGCTTGACAATTAGAATGAAATTGACAAGTGGAAGCGGTCAACTCGGTAGAGTACATTAGAAGGCTTGGGGTCAAAATGGACAGTTTACGGAGCCAATGAAGAGACCACCTCGACTTTCTCCTTTTCAAAATTTTCCACCATTACAACAACAACATCGTTGTTCCAGCGGAACTTAATCATTTTGTGAATAGTTGACAAGATGACCTGATGCTTATGGAGCCAAGGGTGCCCAAGCAAGAGAATGAAGGATGGTTCGAGGTTGACAACATAAAATTATACCTTGAAATAGGCAGGACCATTGATTAGAGGACTAACCAAAATCCCTAAAGCATCATGGTGCGTGTTGTCAAATGTCGTCATTCCCTTTACAGTTGGGGTAATATCCTCGGATTTGAATCCGATCTAACTTGTAGTTTGCAAGGGGCAAACATTTAAGCTAGCACCATTATCCACCAGAGTAAGAGGAATGCGAGAATTTTGGAATTGCACCGTGATGAACAAGGGTTGACTTTGATTGGTGCCTAACGGGGGTAATTTTGAACTAGAAAATGAAATCACCTGTGGTGCAACCACCATTCCTACCATGTTTTCTAAGGCTAATGGTTGTATAGTTAGGGAAACATGAGTCGCTTGGAAAACTCCGAGGAAGGCCTCCCTATGTTCAACTGATATATGGATTAGATCCCAAATGAAAATATCTGCTTTAACATTCTTTAATTAGGTCGTGATGTCTGCTACAAGTGGGTCCTTCTTGGTAATAGTGGGATTGATTCTTGGAACTACCTCTTCGGGAATAGGATTGGGAATCTGTCTCTCTGGTTGAGAAGATGAGGTAGTTGGCTGGTTGGGCTTGCTAGCCGGAACTAAAGCCATGTACACCAGTCCTGACCGCGTTATCTCAATGCACATTTCTATGGCATTATTGTATGGCATGCAGTGAGTGTCTTGTGTCAGGTTAATAACCACAGGTATACGGGCCTTCAATACAATTGGGACCATGGTTGGTGTATTTGATGAAGTGGGTGTTGGTGTTTTATGGATCAAGTCAGGTTTTGGCCTAGCTTGCAAACTGACAGATGATGAAGTGGATTGCATGGTAGGTTTAGTGGCTATGTGCCTTGGTCTGTCGTCAATTGAATTATGTTGACTGCAGAACTAGAAGCTTCAACAAAGGATTGATAAAGCTGATAGGGAAAATGCTCTGAGATATCATGAATGAGAAGGGAAGGGTCAAACTATGATGGTGAAGACTCAACAGAAGAAACAAGATGAACTCCCAAAGCTTCGGGTGTGTGCTCAGGCAAGGGCCGGTTGACTATATTGCTATGTGCAGATGCAGAAGAATGTGGTGTTGGTGCAGCTGGCACGGACTCTGCCTCCTATGTGCTGATGAGGATGACCTTTTTGTCAATCAAGTCTTGAATGGCACTCCGAAGCGTGAAATAGTTATCCATAGAGTGTCCTGTGACTCTATGGTAACTATAGTATAAATCCGCTTTAAACCACCATGAAAGTGGAATCAGTGGCAGGCGAACTTCCGAAAGTTTCATGAGTGACACAACCTTGGGAAATACGACACTCAGTGGCTTAACCAGAGGGGTGTAATCCTTTTCACACTACTAGAAAATCTACATTTTGCAAGGAAAAATAGCGAGGACTTAACGAGGAACGTCGTCGCAAACATATGGAGAGGACATATGGCGGGGAATTAGCGAGGAGTATTTCTCGCAATAATTTTCCGAGTATTTAGCGAGGTCTCGCAATGTCCTCGCTTTTTATTAGCGAGGACATAGTGAGAAAATGTCCTCGCTATTTTCCCTCGCTAAATCAGATCTAAAATACCGACGCACGGGGTCATTTTCCTTTCTTTCTTACCCTAATTTTACTCATCCGCCTCCTCCTCTTCCGTGCTCCTCATTTGCCACCTACTCTTCCGTGCTCCTCCTCCGCCTCCACCACTGCTGCCGGACGCAACCTCTTCCGTGCTGCCGGATGCAACCAGACGCAACCTCTACCGTGCTCCTCCTCCTCCTCCACTACAGTGCCTCCTCCTCCGATGTCCTCCTCCTCTCGCTCGCACAGCCTCCTCCCGCCTCCTCCTGCCTCCTCCCGCTGCCTGATGCAACCTCCGCCTCCTCCCGCTGCCGCAATCTGATCGTGCCTGCAATCTCGCAAAGTAGGTTTGTTGTGCATCTTTCTTTAGGACCTACATGAAGGATCAATTGCGTTCTTAGAATCATATGTGAATGTGACCCAGACCATATACTATTATACCTATTTAAAGTGCTTCTTCCACATGCGTGTTTCTAACAGCATCTTTTCATAATCTATTACCATAACCATGAGGCTGAATGGGTTGTTACAAAATCAAATGCTTCTTCTCCCATAGTCACAGAATTCTATGTCTTTAAATACTAGACTGATAAAATATGTCAAGACTTACACAAAATATAGATATTGCAATAGACAACCACCCAACTGTCATATGGGGTTAGCCAACTGAAAAACACACATGAAGTTGTGTAAATACATAAGATGGACAAAAAATAAATAAATAGGAATGATGAATCCTTTTGCCTTAGCTTGGCGGCAATAGCATGAACACAAAATGGGTGCTAAACAAGTTGAACCTGAACAAACTGATCTCAGTTCAACTTGAACTTACATAAAACTAAAGAGTTCAGCCCAACTTTGAATCAAATAGAAGGTTGAATTTTGGTTCATAAATTGTTTTTTCACCAAAACTGTGTTTGAATTCCATTGACTCAGTCAGATTGATGCACTGAAACCATGCCAACTCAAAAATGTGTTTCACAAGATCTGCATGTAATATGACTCTGAAGTTTGAGCTACATGTAGACAGTTCCAATACGATTTCCTTTTATGCAAGTCAAAAAACTAAAAAAATCTAAATAGTTAGCACGAACGTGTCTAAGAAGTTATCTAGGAAGACAATTGTGACTTGTGCCTCATTTTGGTGTTAATTCTCCATTCCATTGATTTCATGACTTCATCTTTATACCCAAGAAACCGATAGATATCTAACACACTTTTCAATTAATAAAATATAAGAGTTTCTTTTTTTTGAAATATTGGAAATGAAAATGATCAACTGGCAATCTTGTAGCTCAAACTTGAAGCTACACCCAGAAGCTAAATGAAATATAAGAGTTTCTTTTCAATTAATCCTCCAGAAGTAATATGACCACACCCAGAAGCTAGGCTCAGTTATTGCGCTAAAAATAGAACATGTCCAGTTCCATATGCCACTGTTGCTCAAACTTGCATGGGAACTCCCCATTCCATCAAAGCATTCAAAGAATTGGTCTATGCTGCAAAAGAAGTGTGTGAGCATGCATGACCAACAAAATACAATCTTCCATTTCAAGTAATCTTCATTTGGTCATTTAACTATGTCAAGACTTACACAAAATATGTCAAGACTTACACAAAATATGTCAAGACTTACACAAAATATAGATATTGCAATAGACAACCACCCAACTGTCATATGGGGTTAGCCAACTGAAAAACACACATGAAGTTGTGTAAATACATAAGATGGACAATAAATAAATAAATAGGAATGATGAATCCTTTTGCCTTAGCTTGGCGGCAATAGCATGAACACAAAATGGGTGCTAAACAAGTTGAACCTGAACAAACTGATCTCAGTTCAACTTGAACTTACATAAAACTAAAGAGTTCAGCCCATCTTTGAATCAAATAGAAGGTTGAATTTTGGTTCATAAATTGTTTTTTCACCAAAACTGTGTTTGAATTCCATTGACTCAGTCAGATTGATGCACTGAAACCATGCCAACTCAAAACTGTGTTTCACAAGATCTGCATGTAATATGACTCTGAAGTTTGAGCTACATGTAGACAGTTCCAATACGATTTCCTTTTATGCAAGTCAAAAAACTAAAAAAATCTAAATAGTTAGCACGAACGTGTCTAAGAAGTTATCTAGGAAGACAATTGTGACTTGTGCCTCATTTTGGTGTTAATTCTCCATTCCATTGATTTCATGACTTCATCTTTATACCCAAGAAACCGATAGATATCTAACACACTTTTCAATTAATAAAATATAAGAGTTTCTTTTTTTTGAAATATTGGAAATGAAAATGATCAACTGGCAATCTTGTAGCTCAAACTTGAAGCTACACCCAGAAGCTAAATGAAATATAAGAGTTTCTTTTCAATTAATTCTCCAGAAGTAATATGACCACACCCAGAAGCTAGGCTCAGTTATTGCGCTAAAAATAGAACATGTCCAGTTCCATATGCCACTGTTGCTCAAACTTGCATGGGAACTCCTCATTCCATCAAAGCATTCAAAGAATTGGTCTATGCTGCAAAAGAAGTGTGTGAGCATGCATGACCAACAAAATACAATCTTCCATTTCAAGTAATCTTCATTTGGTCATTTATGTTACTGAATGACTAAAACAAAGCATAGATAAAGGCATTGATGATAGTTACGTCCTTCAAATCCTAGCTTCTCAACAAAATACAATCTTCCATTTCAAGTAATCTTCATTTGGTCATTGTGAACAAAGCAGGCGCCTAGGTGTTGTTGCCTTCGTGGGTTAAGTCACCATGGCTTAATTAAATTAAGAACACACCTTGATAGGCTAGGTGTCAACCTTGGCTTGCCTAATCGCTTTGTTTGGTATTAATTTTTACTTTTGTGCTTAATCTTATGATATTTTAGTTAAAATTTCCTATTTTTTGTATGTTTTAATGTCTTTTAGTTTTCAAGAAAGTTTACATTGGATAAATTAATGTATACATACTATGTATTTAATAGGGAAAATCCTGATTTTTGGGTCACCTAAGGCACCTAGGCAATGCCTAGCCCTAGCTTGTCTTTATGGTGCATTGGGTGCCATGCTAACTACGGATATGGTTTTGAAACAAGCTAGAGACATGGTAAACAAACACAAAATAGAATTCTTATATCATGGATCACTCAACATCCTCCAGTAGCTAGAACGCACCAAGCATAATGCATCATGTCTCATGAAACAAAACAGTGAAATTATGATGACAAGTTGAGGATGTTAGTGCAAAAAAAAAAGGTCAGAAAATTCTCAAAATGACATTCCTAAATAAGGGATAAATCAAAGGTAAGAAAATTCTCAAAATGCTGTCATAAATAAGGGATAAATTAAATAAATCTGAAGGTTAAATTGGATTGCAAACCTGGCACCATAATCAGGATCCATGTCCGAATAGTCCTCCAAATTGATGGATAAAGGCACCCAATTGTGAATTACATTTGCTACCGGAAGCAACACATCTGATGTTGGTTCTTGTCTGCGAGGAGAAAAGAAGCCTGAAGGGAAATTTCCCTCATTTTGCACTACTATAAATAGTAGGTGAAAGAGTCATGACTCCTAGGATAGAGGAATAGATCGTGTGGTAGTCAACTTTGGTTCAAAA
>JAMKQA010016026.1:0-11818 GCA_024699735.1 Posidonia australis
AGAAAGAATTTGGTTTTGGGATTGAATTCCCAAGTGATTATTTATGAAAAGAAATGATTTTCAAAGGAGAAAACCAAGTTTTGCAAGTGTTAGGAAACCAGTTCTATTGGTATTGCCGAGTTTTCTTTGTGGTTGTGTGTTTTGGGGGCACGTACTAGGTGACTTAGATGTCACTCACGCGTGCTATTTGGTTTTCAGGTGCAGACCGCGTGCAGCCAGGTTCCGGTGCTGGAATTGGAGCTTCTAGCCGCGCATCGAGATCCTAGAGGTGAGCCTTAGTACAGTCCATTTGTTCTGTAATTTTGTGTAATTTTGCTTGTGATACTGTGTTTTGGTAACGTGCCCGGGTTCGGGGTGTTACAATATATATCTACAATGTCAAAGGTATATGCTACTAGGTGATCTTAACATTTGACAGCTTCCTGGCCTTTCAAGAATAGCAACAAGACATTTTGGCATCTGACTACATTCACCTTGACTTTTCAGCTGATAAACAAATATGTAAGATATTAATCAGATAATTAAATTACCAATTACTCTCTCTTTCCCTATGTGTGACTGTCTGGAAGTGTTTCTGATAAATTAGTTCTCACATCTATTCCATTATTTACTAATCTTTCAAGCTAGCTAAAACGGATTTGCTCAATCTCTAGTAGCAGACTAATATGCATGCAAACCTTGAAATTATCCATTAACACACACCAGATGTGGCTGCAAATTGAAAATAGGAAAAAGAAGAATTGGTCAAGCTTCCTTCAGCATTGCATTGTTTATAAATTGTAGGACAATAACTGATTAACCTTCTGATTAATTGTTAGCTTTTTATGTCCTCTTCTCACTGTATGTATTCCCTTTAAATGCTGCTACTGCATCAGTATGGTTGCTCACCAAGGCAACCAGAAAATAGATAAATAATGGATGTAAATAGTGCAAAAAAAGACAAGGAATTGCCAACTAACGTGGGAAACAACAAGCAGTAACACCAAAGTACAGATGGACATCCCATCCAAACAAAGAACAGATCAAAGTCTATAAGAAAGTGTGTGACCATGTCGACCTCGAGGAGGTCCCGGCATGGAGCCGTGCCTGAATGAAGGAGATCACAGCCATGCCAAGATGGCGAAGGCGCAAGGAAAGATAAAAGAAAAAGAAAAGGGGAGTCGCCACCTAGTCTTTTGAGGGAAAGACGAGGAAAACCACAAAAAGATGAATGCCTGAGGTGCAGATGTGAAGGCTGGATGTCTGCTAACCAGATGATGGGTAAGGATTTCTATTACGCACGAGGAAGGTTTTAGGCACCCTCGTACACCCGAGAAACTCGGTCTTTCTAGTCTAATTGCTTGCTAAAGGCTAGATGGATGTCTGCTAAACCTGAATCATGCTCTAATCATGCTAATATGTATGCCATGACAAAACTGGATGGATGTGCAAGACAGTGTGAGAAAACTGCGAAGAAATCCACATGAATTGACAAAATTGCAAAAAATCACATGAAATGACGAGGTTTTGTTAAAGAACGCTTCTAAAAAACATAATGATATCAAAAAGATGACAAGTCAAGTCAACCCGAGTCCTCGAAATCATTGAAAAGTCATGAAAATCAAAAAGGGGAAAATAATCCGTGGTAGGGACAAATGTCGGCCTTCAGGCCTGTTAATGTACGCCCTTGGGAGATGAAACCCAAATCAAATCAAAAATTTGAAATGTAGGATTAAAGTCAATCAAATCGGATATCGGATAAGAAACTCTGAAGACAAAGTGAATCTGAATCATGGAGAAAGTCATGAAAATCAAAAAGGGGAAAATAATCTGTAGTTGGGACAATGTCGGCCCTCAAGCCTGTTAATGTACGCCCTCGGGCGATGAAATCCAAATCAAATCAAAAATCTGAAATGTGGGATTAAAACAAATCAAATTGGATATTGGATAAGAAATTCTGAAGACAAAGTGAAGAAAGAAATCCACGAAGGAAAGGCATGGGATGTCGGCTCACTAAATGCAGGAGGAAAAAGGATATGAAATGCATGGATAAGTGCCTAAATGTGTAAAAACTCTAAAGAATGACTTAGACATGGATTATGCAAGACTGAGTGCAAAGACTGAGATGCACACTCATGAATTGAAGGCACAGGGGCAATTTGGTCATTTTCCTGACTAGAGATGATAAATGCCTACATGAGAATGATGCATGGCCTAAGTTGTGTCAAGATGTGTGCCAAATGTCCAAAAGATGTTATTTGTAGGAAACATGGAGGAGAAAATCGATAAAATGATGTAAACGCAATAAAGGACAAACATAAGGGTCAAAATGCAAAATTCATAGAAAGGAATGAGAAACTGAATGAAAAACCTGCTCATGACATCTATCCTAACATGCAAATGATGGGACCAATGTCAATGTAGCACAGGGATGTAAAAGTTGCACTTGGATAATTTCCTGAAAAGTCAGGGTCTAAAGTGCAAAATTCACACAAGAGTGCAAATGTGGCCAAAATGTAAAGCTAAGGATCAAATCTCAGTGAAAACATGATTTTTAAATGGGATCAATAATTAAATGCAGAATATGAGGCGAAATGAGTGAAACATGTCCCAAAAACATGAAAGAAAACATTTAAAACCCTAAGTGATGGATTTGGAATTAATCTAAGGGTTAAAATGTAAATTTTATGCTCAGAATTGATTTAATGTGAATCTAGGGACTTTTTTGCAAAATCTCAGGGTCTGATTGTGATAAAAATGAGACTTTTATGTTGGTTATTGTAATTATGAAGTTTCTTGAGGTTTAAAATGCAAAATGTACAAGGAAAACTCATTTTTTTAAGTTCTGGGGGTTAAATGCAAATTTTCAGGACCAAATTGTAAAGAGAAATCCACTTTTATGATGGACAGTGTGATTTTTAAAGTATTCAGGGTTCAGATTGCAACTTTCCCAGAGAAAAAGCATTTTTAAAGATTTCAGGGGCTAAAATGTAAATTTCCAGGAGTCAAATGTGATGGAAACTCAATTTTAATGATTGTCAGTGTGATTTTTAGAATATGCAAGGTTCAGAATGTAAATTTTATTGAGAAAAATCATCTTAAAAAGCTTCAGGGGCCTAAATGTAAATATTTTGGACCTAAATGTGATGAAACTATGTCCTAGGGACCTAGATGTTATAAAAACATGCATTAATGTGTAAAAAATTAAAAGATGAATTATTCAGGGGGCCACATGCAAAATTCTCAGAGAAAACAAAGAGTAAAAAGTATTTTAAAACAGTAGGAACTAAAATGAAAAATTTCTGGACCCATATGCAATAAATAAGGACTGAAATGTAAGAATTAAATAAACTAAAGGATTTTAAAATAAAAAATTAAATGAAAAAAGGGTCACTTCGGCGATTCGATGATCGCCGGCGGCGACGGCTGAGAGGCTCATCTGAGCCTCTCCGGGTGCCTGATCGAGGATCAGCAAGGGGGGAAGCTTGAGGAGGAGGCGTGGGGAAGATCCAACGGCTCGGATCGAGCCCCCGATGGCCAGAAGGCGCCGTTGACCTACCCTCGCCGGCGTCTTCTCCGACAACGGCGGGTTGCCACTGCAGCGCGTCTGAAGGCCACGGTTTGATGCGGCGGCAATTAGAGGTGCTCCGGAGGACTCCGGGGATGCTCTGGGGATGACGGCGAGGTCCGGGGAAGCCTAGAGTGTCCCTCCCACCTTGTGCTCCAGCGACGGGAACAACGGTAGTAGACACGGCGTTGCAGCGGTGGGGCACTCGAGTGGCAGCTGCGAGGACATTGCGAGAAATATTCCTCACTAAATACTTGGAAAATTATTGCGAGTTCATGTTCTCGCTAATTCCCCGCTATATGTCCTCATTATATTTTTGCGAGGACGTTTCCTCGCTATTTGTCCTCGCAAAACTTAGATTTTCTAGTAGTGATGGGAAGAGTGATATGGTATGGGGCTCATACCCGATAACCGGCTTAGTTGAATGAATGGGTAAGGTGGGGATCATGCTTGCTTGGCATGCACGTCGAATCTGTAAAAGCAACGCGGCAAGACGTCCTCTAAGCCCACTCACATCTCCTCCGAGCTCTCTCATCAAATGAGCAGCACAATGGGGACGACTCTTGAGCATAATAACCTCGCCTATCGGGACCAATTTTGCTGAGAATGGCTACGTTCAATGTCCGAGCAAGATTTTGAGCCATTTAATCCCTTCTCTTGATAAACCACTTATAATACACCACCATAAATACTAACTTGTTTACCAAGATATGTATGCTACATTCAATACAACATTAAACAAGATTCTCATTCTACAATAATTGATTTAAGCATTAGAAAGGACCACACTGACCCGTTGTGTCCTCTGACATTTTTGGTCTTTCCACTTGCAAGGCACTATCTCTGGAACAACCCAACTAGGTCGTCACTTTACTTGTCCAACCAGTTTGTGTCACTATCTAAGTAGCCAAGCAGGATTAGTGTAACAATCCCACCAATCGCTACTAATCTATGCTAATAGTATTTCTATTTTCCTATCAATTACACTAATTATGAAACTAAATCAAGCCTAATCAATAGAAATAAATAGCTGAAAAATTGAAAAAAATCTAAATAATTCACTTACTCAAAGTCGTTGATGTGTGGTAGTATGACTCTTTCCTTTGTATTCTAGCAAGGAAACAACTTCTAACTTTGTACTTGTGAAAACAACAAAAAAACATACATAAGTGACCATTCAAATTGGTCATCCAACACACATCCCACTTAAACATACCAAAACAACTCAACAAACAATGCCGACGAACTAGGCGTAATCATACTGAAAGCAACCAAATACAGACATCTCACCTAGATACCACAACATCACAATAAGGTAATTCGTTATTGCCCCATAAGCAGCAAAATCTTTAAAAGATGCTTTTGAAACCACTTTTCTTTTTTTCCTTTCAAAATCATATGAATGCTTTTTAAAACATTTATTTGCACTTGAAATGGCTAATCTTGCTAAATCAAGTTCAAAGCCTCACACACAAACATCGCAAAAGCCACACAGTTTAATCTCATGCACTCTTGATGCAAATTAGACAGTCAATAGTATTTGAATGCCTCCATAACATTTAGAACACCCACAACAATTACCAAAACCATTACTAAAAACTACAACCTAGAAAAACACAGTCTTCTCTAGACTAGAGCATGATTTCCTGAACCAGGACTCAGCAAAAACCACAATGTCATACAGGCACAACTACAACCTTAACAAACTAACAACAGTATGTTGTGTTGTCCGACGTCAAGCAACGAACATTGGTCATAAGCAGTCTAATAAGGCACGACTACGGTGTCTACACTGCCATGAACTTGCCACCTTGTGGAGGGGCAAGTTTGTCTGAATGACCACCTCCTCATTAGGAACCTTGCAAGGCTAATCACACAAGAAAGCTACTCAACCTCCTTGAGCAAGTCGTCCTCTCTCTCAGGACAACGACAGGGTGCTCACTCTCAACATCCTTGCTAGACCCCATCCTCTGTCTCTAGATCAACAGACCTCAACCTCAACCTCGAGATCCTAAGTTTAGTGTCTAGAACGACTAGAGTCTCTTTCACCTCTACGATTAGTTAGTACCCAAAAGTCTCGATATCTGTAGCAACTAAGGTATCACGTCTAACTACATAGAGGTCTCATATTCCTTAGATCCATTGCTACGATACCATTAAATACGGATGGTACCCTAAGTCTCGATACTTAGAATAATCAGAGTGTCATACCTTTAGGTCTAGATGGCACCTCGACCCACAGACCTCAGCCTCAACCTTGTGAATGACAATCTAGGAGTATCATACTTCTAGGATCTAACGAACACTTGCCTGTAGTCTCTTGGTCTCAGAATTTCAAGCAGAAAGCATTAGAAAATACTTTCCAAAATGTTTACAAAATATATGCATTTCCTTTTCAAAACTCTTTTAGAAAACCATTTTGAAATGTATTTAAATCACGCATCCCAAAACATAGTTCAAAATATAGCCTAGAGAGTTCCTTTGTCAAGCCCAGAAAACTACACCCTCGGAGCGTCTGAGTTTTAAAACATCATGCTCAACCCATAACAGCAATCTAAGAAAAACCACTTAAAACAACAACAACATCTTCTAGGTATAAAATTGACTCAAAAGAAACCACACAAAAAACTAGAACAATGGTTTTGAAGTCCCACTTAACTATGAGACCAAACACCACAAACCACACTCAAAACCTGAAGTTTTGGTGCCAAAGTTTAAGACGTTATTGGCCTATGTCTTAGATAAGACACAACTAGCTCAGTGTCAAATACCAAAATAGTGCTACTAAATACATAATTCAATGCATCACACAAAAACCAAACCAAAAATCTAAACCTAGGGTTAAACATGAATCCTAAAGTCCTTCTAAACATTTAGGGAAAAATTTAGCATTTCTAAGTGTGACAATGGTAGTCTGGGAGATTTGGTGCGGAGTCACACCAGAAGGAGAAGGCCACAACCATGTTAGAAGGCGAAGGCGCAAGATAAGATAAAATGGAAAAATCGGAGTCACCACCTAGTCTTTTAAGGGAAAGACGAGAAAAACCACAAACAAACCGCAAAAGGATGAATGCATGAGATGCAAATGAAAAGGCCAAATACCTTCAAACCAGAGAATGGGTAAGGATTCTTGTTACACACGGAGAAGGTATTAGGCACCCCCATGTGCCCGAGAAACTTGGTCTTCCTAGTTTGATTTGCTTGGTAAAGGTTAAATGAATGCTTGCTAAGCCTAGATTGTGCTCTAACCATGCTAATATGAATGTCCAGTCATGACTAGATGAATGTGCAAGTTGTATGAAAAAATTACAGAGAAACACACGAAATGACGGACTAACGAAACATGAAACAACAAAGAAAATCACAAGAAATGACAGTGTTTTTGAAGAAAATGATCCGAGAAACCAAACCGACATCAAGAGAATTAAAAATGCGATCGACCCAAATCATCAGAATCATAGAAAACATCGTGGAAATCAAAATGGAAAAATTGCAAAGAAGTCCGCGCAAAACAACCAAATGGTGACATATGAAGAAAATCACATGAAATAACGATATTTCTAGAAAGAATGTTCTGGAAAACCATACCAATATCAAAAGAATCAAAAGTGGGGTCAACCCAAATCATCGGAATCGGGGAAAATGTCGTAAAAATCAAAAAGGAGAAAATAATCCACAATTGGGCCAATGTGGGCCTTTAGGTCAATTAATGTATGCCCTCGGGCAAGGAAACCGAAATCAAATCACGAAAATCCAAAATGTGGACTAAGGGGAATCAAATCAAATGTCAAGTGAAAGGATTTGAAAACGGATTGGAGAAAAATCCACAGAAAATCACATGGAATGTAGGTTTACTCAAAATGGATGAAGTGATATGCAAATGTAATGAAAACTATGCAAAATGCATGTAAATGTACCTTAATATGTAAAGGGTGTTTGAGGAAGGACTTAAACAAGAATTAAGCATGACTTAGTGCAAAAATAACATGCATGGGCATGAATTGACAGCATGGGGGTAATTAGGCAATTTCACATGACTAAACGTGATAAATATGTGCATGTGCATGATGCATGGTCTAATGTATGCAAAAAAGTATATAAGATGCTAGGAGAACATTATTTACAAGAAACATGATGGGGACAAGGTTTTAAATACAAGAAAGTGATGTAAACATGGTAAAGGACAAGTTTAGGGACTAAAGTGCAAAATTCACGAAAAAGGGGAAATCCTGATTGAAGTGTGTTCAGTGACTCTTATCTTAGTGTTTAGATCATGAATTAAAGGAAAGTGTGGCATTAAGGTGTGAGGTGTGTGTAGATTGTATTTTAGTAATTTTCCGAGAGTTTAGGGTATAATGTGCAAAATTAACATAAAATGTGCAATGAGACCAAAATGTGAAATCAGAAATCACTTTATATTGCAATAATGATTTTTAGATGAAAACTACATTCAAGTGCAAAATTGCAAATACTCATGTGATCAAAAAGTGAAAAATGAAAAAAAGTGTATTAAAACAATTAAAATCCTAATTAATGACTTTAAAACTAGGCCAAGGGCTTGGATGCAAATTTCCTACATAGTAACTGCATTTTATGAATTCAGGGGTTCACATGCAAAATTTTCAGGGCTTAAATGTGATGAAAATTAGGTTTCTATGATGTTCAATGTGATTACAAAGTTTTTTAAGGTTCTGGAAGCAAGTTTTACAAAGAAAATTCATTTTAAAAAGCTTTAGGGGCATGATGCAAATTTTTAGGACTTAGTTGCAAAGAAACCATGATTCCAGGGGCTTAAGTGTGAAGAAATAAATACTAATGCACTAGTCATGAAGAAAATAAAACATGTAGGGGACCAAATGCAATTTTTACAGAAATAACAAAAGAAATAAAACTTATTTAAAACAACAAGGGTTCAGACACAAAAAAACAAGACCTAATAATAATAACCTAAGGACCTAAGTGTAAACTCCTAAAACTACAGGGCCTAAACTAAAACCTCCTCTTCGAAGTTCACCAGCGCCCAGTCTCTGACGAGGACTCAGGTACGTCATTGGCCATGGCACGTCGGTGGAGGAGCCCAGGCGATGGCCAAGGAAGTTGGAAGGAGACACGGCGAGGCTCTCCGACGTGTTGGACCAGGTTGGGGATGCCTGGGGTGCTTCCCCCACCTCTAGCTTTGGCGATAGGCTGTCGACGTCGGAGATGATGACGATGAGGTGGCTGAAGGTGGTACGGCTGCTGGGACAGCATGAGAGGACCAGAGGAGCTTCGGGGCAGCACGAGGAAGCTTCCAGAGGCGTCGTCGAGGGTTGGGGTTGCCTAAGGTATTCCTCCCACCTCTTGTGGCAGCAGTGGAAGTTGCAGCGGCGGAGGCGCCGCTCAGGTAGCTGCAATGGTGGTGTGGCAGTATGAGGAGGTCTAGGGCGGTGCAGTGGAGCTCCTTAACGTGGTGGCCTGGTGGGGGCGCGACTGGAGGCTTCCAGCAACTTCCACTACAGAGGGTCGATGGAGCAGCGACAGCATTCCTGGCCACAGAAGGCCAGTGGGATTCCCTCCTTAGCAATGGAAGCTCATGGAGGAGGAGGAGGAAGAGGGAGGAGAGGCCCCAAGGGCCTCTTCCCAACCTAGGAGGCCAATGGCCTTGTCGGTGGTGGTGAACCCACCTCCAAAGAAGGAGGAGACGGCGTGCAGGGCTTGTATGCCCGACGAGTCTCGATTCGGAGGACTAAAAAGGGCTTAACGGGGCTAAAGGAGAGTATCTCAAGCTTGAGAGGAAGGAATTACCTAGAGGATGTTGTTGTCTCCCGACGAAGCTTGACAGTGGCATTCTTCAGTGGGTGCTTTGGTGGCAGAGGTTTGGACGTTTTGAGTTGCCAAAGGGACTAAAGGAGGAGCTCTGAGTTGTGGGGGATCACAGGATTCTCTCCAGTTCGCTAGGGTCTCCTCTCTCTGGATTTCAAAAGCCTCCTTGGGTTTGTTGGTAGCGAGCGCTTTTAAACTCCGACGGAGCTCTCCCATGCCATTGATCCTCTCTCCAGTGGTTGAGCGCCGTTAGATCGGACATGAGCTAGAGGAGGGCTGGTCGGGGAATCACTAGAGATCACGCAAGGGAGAGATATGCGTCAGAGACTTCGGGACGTCACCAGAGATGGTGCCAGAAATTACGGAGGTCACTGGAGATGGGGGTTGGCCGAAATTATTTTTGCCTTTGCCAAAGTTTTCTGGTTGAAGAAACACTTGTAAATTCATTTTGTAATTATTTATATTTTAATGAATTTAGTCCTGGAAGGGTGTTACTGTTCTGAGGCCTGTTTATGTGGTTTTGTGCTTTTGGACTTGGACCTCGTGGGCTGGCTTCTGTTTGCACGTCTTTGTGTGTGGTTGGCATTGTGTATTGTGGCACTCTACTTGTGGGCTTGAGTGTGGGATCCGTGTGGGACCCGTGCTTGTGGGCCAGTTGTTGTGGTGGGTGGTTGTGTGTAGACATGAAAATGGGCTAGGTCGGCCCTAGGCCACTCGGCCTAGCTTGGGCCCAGCACGGCCCAGGCTAGTCGATCCCAGTAATGGGCGGGGCAGGGCTAGGCCCACCGTGGGCATGGCTAGGCTCGCCGTGGGCCGTGCTGGGCCTAAGTGTCAGACCCGTATAGTAGGCCCATTTTGGCCTGTGAAGTAGCTTGGGTCAGGCCGGGCTGGGTCTGATTGACCCAGAAAATTTTGAAAAAACAATAGGGCCTAGCCTTAAAAAAAACAAGGCTGGGCGGGAGGCTCGACCCTTTTAAAAAAATAACAAGGTCGGGCCTCCTGCCCTGCCCTTAAAAAAAAAAAACAGGCCCGACCCTTTTAAAAAATAATAATAATAACAACAAGGTTGGGCCTGTTGCCCGGACCTTTGAAAATAACAGTAGGGCCAGGTCGGACCCGGCCATGTAATAAAATAAAATAAAAAAGGAACGTTGCAATGTGCAACGTTCCAAAATAGGGCTGTTGCATATTGCAATGGTCCTTCAGTGTTTTTTAATGAAATATCTTAAATTTTAACCTATAAATACACCTCAACTCCATTCATGTTTCTTCACAATTCAATCTTCTCTTCTCTTCTCCACTACAACTTTCTCCCAACTTTCAAGTGAGGATTTTCAAGTGAGGATTTCACTCTTTGGCTTTAAATTCCGCCGCGTCTGCTACTCTCCAGTCTACACGCTACACCAGTTGAGCCAGCAACATCAAAATTTCTCTACTTCTAATTCCTCCAAATTCTTTACTTCTTATTCCTCCATTTTTGGGTTTTGGTTTTTGTGGGTTAAGGGTTTTTTTTATTTTATATTCATTTTTTATACTAAAATGAAAAGTTTTGGTAATGTTGGTAGTCATGACTATATTCCTCGTATGGAGTTAGATCAACCTCAATCTACCCCAACACAGACTACATAGTCCACAACCACTAAAAAACCTAGGAAACAAAGTTCTTGGGTTTGGGAGCATGTTACAATAGACCCTGTAGATCAAACTAGGTGCTACTGTAATTATTGTAATACCACATACACATGTCCTAGGGGAGGGGGTGTAGGTCATATATCTAGATATTTACAGAAATGTATACCTAAACATAATAAAGATGACAACATAGATTTAAAACAATCAAAATTTCAAGTAGGATCTAGTGGTATAATTAATTGGAAATATAATACAGAAAAAGTTAAGGAAGGAATAACTAAAAATATAGTAAAAAACGAACAACCATTTTCTTTTTCTGAAAATAAAATTTTTGAATCATGTATGCAAAATTATTTAAATCCACAGCTTAAAATTTTTTCTAGAAATACAACAAGAAATATAATTTATAAAACATTTAAAAAAGATAAAAAAGATTTAATTGGAATATTTTTTTTAGTTTATTATGTAAAATATCATTAACATGTGATACTTGGACTGGTCCAAATAATTTTCCATATTTATGTTTAACTGCACATTAGATAGACAAAGAATGAAATTTACAAAAAATATTAATTGCTTTTAAAGTTTTTGATTATCCACATACTAGTAAAGCTACATCAAATATGATAGAAGATATTGCTAAAGAATATAATATATTTTTTTAAAATAAATACAATATCATTTGATAATGCATCTAATAATAATGTTGCAATATAATTATTAAGAAGAAATATAAAACCAATATTAAATGGTGAATTATTTCATTGTAGATGCTGTTGTCACATCTTAAATTTAATTGTACAAGATGGTATAGAATGCATTAGGCCTTATATAGAA
>JAMKQA010016027.1:0-19778 GCA_024699735.1 Posidonia australis
GGTTTTCTGAATGACTTTGAGCCTGATTCTTTTACTGCTTGTTCTTTGATATTCCATGGTTTTGCATGCATGTTTTCAGTTTAAAGCAAGATTGTTTTGTAGTTGTTTTCTCCCTTCGGATATTCAGTCCTTGGCAAGAATCTGGTAGGCTGGTTGCACTTTACTCTTACTTGGAGAGCATTGTACATTAGCCCGTGATCCATTGACATGGCTGAATCCTACTTCTTTCATTTAGCATGCATAGAGTGTGGTCTTGTGTGAGGCTACCAGCCCTTGAGCACAAGGCCCATAGGTCATTGCACTTGCATTTCTTTCACTTTTAAAGCATATTTTTCAAGTTTTACGAAGGGTTTTACATTGCATACTTTCCAGAATGCATCCTCATGTGATTTGGCACTGCATGGATTTCTGTTTTCCCTTAACACATCTTTCAAGCTCACACAAGAGCACCTAGTTGGCGCACTAGACTGGAGCACCAGTCTGGCGCACCAAACAGGCGCATCAGCCTATTTTCAGTAATACACAGCAGGTTTTCATATGGTTTTTAGCATGCTTTCTCGACATGATTTGCTTCTAGATTTTTCCTGGTTTTCTTCCTTGATATATCAGGAAGGCATAGCTCTGCCTTTAACCATTTTTATGCATGTTAGATTGCATTTGGCATATAGCAAAGCAAGGATGAAAAATCACTCGAAATTGATATATCTTTGATTTTATTCATGCAATGACTTTGCATCGACACTTGACCCGACATACGAGTAATACTTCTGAGCACTAAGACACACCCTGCACATCATGCACCCTTATTTAGCATAAGACACATTAGTATGGCATGGCATATCGCTCTCAAGCGTACAGAAAAGGCTGAAAAGCCGACATTTCATAAGCAAATGAGAAACGAATAGAAGATCGATTTATTGGGCGCACGAGGGTGCCTAATACCTTCCTCGTGCGTAAGAAGGATCCTTATCCATTTTTGGTTTATGACCTGCTTTTCCATTGCAAGATTTGCATGTTTTATATGGTTTTCCTTGTCTTCCATTTTAATAGACTTGGTGGCGACTCCTGCATTTGCATATTTATTTTTATTGTTTTTTGCCGTGACTTTGCCGTCCCTCATGTATTTTGGCCTTTCGCGTCGAAATCCTCGAGGCTATCGCCGGCATGGTTACAGGAACTGGTGACTCCACTGGGGATAACCAGATCCCGACTTTGTTTTGGTTTCTCCTTTGCTTTGGCTTTTCTCCTTGCTTGCCTTTTATCCATGACTTGCATTGGTTATCCTTTATAAGTGGTGTCTTTCTTGCATGCATGCCTTTTTATAACGAATGTTTTCTTTTTACACATTTGCAATGTCATCATTATTGCACATGCTTTTGTTTGTTAATCCATGACTAATTTGCATGTTTATTTCCCTTCTTGTACATGCCATGCCTAGGAGATTAGAGACGTGTTTGCTCTCCCCATTTGGTTAATGAAAACATAAAAACCAAAATCAATAAATCATAAGGCAAACTAGTGAAAAGTTGCAAATCTTCCCCCACGGTTTAATAAATTGGCAAGTAAAAAACATAAAGCATACTTTGCATACATCATATAGGGCATGCATCTTCTCCTCTCCTAGGATCGCCTATACAGTCTGCGAAGGACATTTTTTGGTGGCTCATCCTATGCCTTTGGCGTGGGATGAAAAATCAGGTTTGTCCCCTTTTGTTTGAGGTCGTGTCGGTGTAGTAGAGGGTACAAGCTACTGCTTTGGCAGAGGACGAGGCCCCGAAAGCACCACCGGTTCACTACCTAGGCTATGGCTAGGATTTATAATGGGGACCTTATTTTTTCTAAACTTGAGTTGGAGACCTATTCACCCCTATGTGAACCCGAAGTAGACAGCTTAATAGGGCATCCCTAGTTGGTGAGAGAGTGCATACTAGAAGCATTCATTTGCATCTCATACCACCATAAACATTGCATCTTTTCTAACTTGTTTGTTTTTGTGCATAGGTTTTTTGGTCTGTGAGTTTCCTTAGCTTGAGCTCAAGATCTTTCCTTTCGTGAACTCTATTTGCGACCTTATTCATGACCGTGTCTCCCGAGTTACTCTTCACTTCCAACGATAGCTCGTCCCAGGATTCGTCCTATCCTTCCCAGCAGCAATCCGATCCTTACTCGCTCGCGATCCACGATGGCTCAACATGCCAGCGAGTCCCTTTCCCATGCTGTCCAAGAGGAGGTCCCTGTCTCGGGACACTCTTCCTTTGTGTCTGTTCCAGTCATCTCTATTGCCTCCACTTTTGCCTTAGCCTCTGGAGGACCTCCACCACCTCATTCTCGTGTCCCCGTGGCAACCCCGCCTTCAGGACCACCTGCCTGTTCTTCTCTTGCTTTTGGGGCCACAGCAGTTGAGTCTGTCTCTCCCCGGGGCAATGTGTTTACTATCCCTCCTCCCACTACGGCTGTCTCTGTAGTAGCCACCCCCCAGTTCGGACAACTGAGATCTCAGCCACTTGTTTCCTCCCCTGTCTTGCCTCCTTCTCTTGGAGCCACCAGCGACGATCCCGTGACCGCACAACTGCAACAAATGTCGGCCCTCGCCCAGCAACTGCAGGGATTGGCACTGGCACTCCAACCCTTCTCAGCTTTGTCTTTCCCAACCCCTGAGTTGCCTGCGCGACCGACTTTAGGACCACAGTTTGCACCCACTGCACTCCCTCCACAGCTGTCGCCATCCCTTGTTTTTCCGGCAATAGGGATGTCGACACTACCTTTTGTTACACCTGCATAGCACCCACCACAACATGCATCCCTCCTATTTGTTGGCCAGTCCCCTAGGCCGACAGGAGCACTACCATCCGTGAGCATTGTACCAGAGACCATCCCGGTCCAACAGCTCTTGCTCCCACATTCTGCACCACTCATTGCACCACCCCCTGCATTATCATATTCCGGAATTTGAAAAATACAATGGTAGGGGCTGCCCAATTGCCCACCTCAAAGCCTATTGCAGAGACCTCGCTCAGCTACAGGCTGACGAAAGGTTGTTAATCTGCCTATTCCAGAAGAGTCTCACGGGACCCGCGTTGAAGTGGTTCACTTCCCTCAACATGGCCACCATCAAGACTTGGGATGACCTTACACAGGCGTTCCTGGAACAATATTCCTTCAACCTCGATTTAGTCCCCAAGCGGGAGGACTTAGTCGCTCTCAAGCAGAGACCCCTAGAAACATTTGGGGAGTATCTTGGACGTTGGCGCTCTTTGGCTTCACAAGTCAAAGATAGACCCTCCGACCTGGAGTCTATTGAGATAGTGATCCGGGGAGCACAGCCAGCAGTCGGGGCTCTGCTTAGCATTCAACCTGTCACCACTTTTTCTGCACTGCTTCGGGAAAGCGCCCGTGTTTAGAGTTCACTGCGCGGCGGCAGTTTTCCAGTGCTCTCAGCATTTGCCAAACAGGCCGCTGCCTCACATAGTGGCCCTAGCAGCAGCAACAACAACAACAATAACAACACCAATCCACCCAGGAGGCGGGATCCCTCCAAAAATACTGTTTCATATATCAGATCCCCTGCTGCTCTGGCAAATGTCCGCCTACCCCCACAACGCTAGGTAGTTTATGCACCGACTCCTACACCTAGAGCACAGCATGCATCACACATTACCCCCACTGCCACACCAGTATATCCTAACCCATCGGCTAGGACGCACCCATCGTTGGCACATCCACAGCCGAAGCGACAACACCGTGACAGGCGCCACTATACCCCTTTAGTGGAGCCTTTGAGCATGGTATTCCCTAAAGTCGCATCCTTGCTGAGGCTGCCTAAGGTGCGCCCTCTGCCTAATCCGCTGCCAGCTTGGTATAATGCCAATGCGTTCTGCAACCACCCGACGGACAATTGTTTAACACTCAGGGACGCTGTCTAAGATTTGATTGACTAGAAGGTCATCGTGATTAATACCCAAGCAACCACCCTAGCACACACCCCAGTTGCCGCTCCAGCACAGCCAACACACCCCATCATAGTTAGTCAACCCTTGCCGCTGCATCCTTCTCCGGGAGCACAAGGTTCCTCGCGAGTCAATTTTGTTTCTTACGTTTCTCTTTCTCTTACTTCTTCTGAGTCTGTCTCTTCCCTTATTCGCCCAACCGACTTGATTCATGATGAATTGTCTCCTTTTCCCCACCGTTTGTATCGTTCTTTCCTCGATAATTCCGAGGAATCTGTTTTTATGGTCCGTCCTGTCGTCAAGTCGGAATACTCTAAGGTGTCACCTGTAGTATATCCCCAGCCCCCAACTCCAGTTTATTTATCTGCCGGCCCCAATCTAGGCCAAGTCAGCCAGCACACCCTCAGGCTCACCGGTACCCTCATCAATACTCCCATCATCCTCAGGTTTACACTCCTACTCACTTATATCCTTCAATTGCACCTGTACAATTAGCAGCCTGCCCCCCGATTATTGTTACTCTGACCCACAACACGCATCGTGTTCCTTACAATTATGCCACAAGAATGTGTGCAGAAGTGACACGATCAGGCAGAGTATACAAACCCCCAGTAGCTAGGCCTAACCCCTCAACCTTAACCCCTAACCAGTTACAAGCCCAACCATCTAGGTCATCAGCACCTGTAGTAGTAGCCCCTGCCCAACTCCAAGCACATTCTCCTCAACCACCTATGCCTAGAGTAGCATCATCCAATCCTACCACTAGTAGCCAACCTTCAGCTGACATCACTGGCCAGCTTAAGAAGGTTAAAGCCGATATTTCCATTTGGGACCTAATCCATACATCGGCTGAACACAGAGAAGCTTTCCTTAGGGTTTTTCAACGAGCCCATGTATCCCAAACTATAGAGCCTGCAACACTGGGAAACGTGGTAGGAATGATAGCGACACCTCAGGTTATCTCCTTCTCTAGCCTAGAGTTACCTCCCTCTGGCACCAATCATAGCTCTCCCTTGTTCGTCACTGGGCAGTATCAAAGCTTCTGCATCCCCCTCACACTGGTGGATAATGGAGCAGGCCTTAATGTCTGCCCCTTGCGCATGGCAAGTGCAATCGGATTCAAGTCCGAGGACATTACACCAACTGTGAAAGGGATGACAACTTTTGATAATACGCATCATGATACACTTGGAGTCCTGATCTTTCCCCTGACTATAGGCCCTGTTCGCTTCACCATGGAGTTCTACGTCGTAGATATCGAACCCTCTCTCAATCTGTTGCTTGGACGCCCTTGGCTTCACAAGCATCAAATCATTCCATCAACCCTCCATCGTATGATTAAGTTTTGCTGGGATGACAATGTTGTTGTTGTCCTGGTAGAAGATATGGAGAAGGTTGAATCTGTCTCAGCTCTAGCCCCTCAAACCATTCACTTCGAGCCTAAACCTTCCGATGTCCTTTATCGGGTTAATTGGATTGAGCCGGTTAACTTTATTCCACCCTCAGAGCTTGCTGGCCATTTGGCCACTTCTGGCAACCCTTGTTTGATGGTCGACAACCTATGTCGCAAATGGGGATACGAGAAAGGATCGTCTCTGGGGCATTATGGCCAAGGAATCGTCGAGCCTATCGAGGCCGAAGAATGGGTCAAGCGAGACGGTTTGGGATTTGAGCGGTGCTATCAGAGGAAGAGATTGCAACGCCATGGTAAGTCTTCCAAGATGATTATTCCACGAGATTTATCCACTTTATTAGCGCAGGCATTATGGATCCGAACCACAGTTCATATGTAGTGTCAGCACCATCAGCTTGGATCTGCCTAAAGGATTCGTATCAAGATGGCGGTCGGCTAGAGCAGCAGGGTATACGACAGGTGATCATGCAGAACAGTAGACAGATAGAGCAGTCAGCAACACAGATTGTGGTCTAAGAAGCAGACTCAGATGATGACATCAGGGATCTGGATCTCTTGTTTCAAGAGCAGCTGGATGTGCTTACAGAAGATCTAGCAGAGCGTGATCGCATAAGAAAGGGCAAAGCAGTTGCTACAGCACCACCAGCAGAAGCACCAATACCACCCCAAGACCAGGTTACAATTTTGGTCCTGTGAGAAATAGACGGAAGGGATACTAGACCATTGGAGTTAATCTCCTGTCAACCAGGAGGCAGGTCTAGTTGGTATTGGCAATATAAGCCTCACCTTGAGGGTGAGGATCAAAACCTTGAATCAAGCATGAGTAGGGCAAGCGACGATGGCCTCACCAGTTTACAGCAAAGTAGCCGCCAGCAAGCAAAATTTTGTACATCTAACAGGGAAAATACCAAAAAAGACAAAAAAAAAATCAAAAAATCCAAAACCAAGAATAAGGAGGCATCAACATCAGAGGCAAGGACTCCTAGCTCCTTGGATCATCTAGACAGGGAAACTGAAGAAGTAGCATAATGTTTGTACAAAAGCACGAAGGTCACTGTGACAGTCCTTAAACACCATCAGGGCGCAAAATCAGAGGAAGTCTTCTTAGTTGACATAATAGACCCGACATTTGAAAGAGAAATCCTGTCAAAGCTGATTGCCTATGAAGAAGAGGATGAAGTACATGAAGTAGATAATGAGGATGAGCCGTCACAAGTTCCATTCTATGATGATGATCCAGAAGGCCCAAATCTTCATGTAGAAGAGGAAACAGAGCTTATCAACATCGACATGGCAGAAGAAATAAAAGAAACACGCATCAGTGCCAAGTTATCACCGCAAGCAAAGGCGGAGTTTATAGCTTTTCTAAAAGAATATGTAGATGTCTTTGCGTGGAGCTATGATGACATGGTGGGATTATACATTGAAGTAGTAGTTCATTCATTACCACTAATACCCAATTCAAAGCTAGTCAAACAGAAGCTCCGTAGATGGCGACCCCAATGGCTTTTAAAGCTTAAAGAGGAGATTATGAAACAGCACAAAGTCAACTTTCTCAAGGTTGTGTTGTATCCGGAATGGCTCGCCAACGTGGTGCCAGTGCCGAAAAAGGATGGACGGGTTTGCATGTGCATAGATTATCGAGATGTCAACAAAGCGATTCCCAAAGACGATTTCCCGCTTCCCCACATCAATATTCTGGTAGACAACACTGCAGGGCATAAGATGTTGTCTTTTATGGATGGGTATTCCAAATACAACCAGATCAGAATGGTTGAAGAAGATATGGAGAAGACATCTTTCATCACTCCATGGGGAGTCATCTGCTACAGAGTGATGCCATTCGGATTGAAAAATGCAGGTGCAACATACCAGAGGGCCATGACAGCTTTATTCCACGATCTTATGCATCAAGAGGTTGAAGTATATGTGGATGATATGTTTGCCAAATCTAAAGAGCCCGAGGACCATCTCAACTATTTAAGAAGGTTGTTTGAGCGCTTGCGAAAGTATAAGCTCCACTTGAACCCCAACAAATGTGTATTTGGGGTATCTTCTGGAAAATTACTGGGTTACATCATCAATCAGAGAGGAATTGAAGTAGACCCCCACAAAGCCAAGGCTATTATTGACATGCCTCCCCCAACCACTGAGAAAGAGATTCGTGGTTTATTAGGCCGGCTACATTATATTAGCAAGTTCGTTGCACAGCTTACGCCTATATGTGAGCCTATATTCAAGCTACTGAGGAAGAATGCTCAGACTTGCTAGAATGATGAATGTCAAGCGGATGCGGCCTTTGATAAAGTCAAGAAGCTTCTGGTAAAGCCCCCAGTTTTAGTTCCCCCCACGCTAGGACGCCCTCTGCTACTATATCTCTCCACAACACAGCATTCCATGGGCACAGTTTTGGGTCAACATGATGAATCTGGGCGCAAAGAGAAAGCTATCTACTACCTCAACAAAAAGTTCAATAACTGCGAGGTTAAATACAACCCAATAGAGAAAGTCTGCTTGTCCTTGGTGTGGGCCACACAGCGCCTCCGGCATTATATGATGGCATATCTGGTATTCTTGTTATGTCAACATAACCCAATTAAGTATCTATTTCAGAAGCCAGCATTGGTGGGCAGATGTGTTAAATGGCAGGTGATGTTATCCCAATATGATATCACCTTTGTCACATAGAAGTCCATGAAAGGACAAGCCATGGCGGAGCACTTGGCCGACTTACCTCTACCAGAATATCAGCCGTTGCAGACCCAGTTCCCAGATGAAGATATATTGTTTGCAATGGGCGAGGAGTAGCTGGAAGGGCCTCAGAATGATCATCAATGGTGTCTGTACTTCGATGGTGCAGTTAATAAACGAGGAAGAGACATCGGTGCAGTTCTAGCAACGCCACAGGGACAGCTTATTCCCTTTGCAAGGAAGTTGACATTTGAATGCACCAACAACGAGGCTGAATATGAGGCCTACATTTTAGGCTTACAAGTGGCAAGGGACCAAGGCGCCTGGGAACTCCACGTGTTTGGCGACGCAATGCTGGTTATTTCGCAAGTCAATGGCGACTGGAAGACAAAGGACCAGAAGCTTGTACTATATCATGAACATTTGTTGAAATTGACTGAAGAATTTGAAGATGTCAAATTTTCCTTCATGAAACGAGCTAAGAATGCATATGCAGACGCTCTGGCAACTCTGGCATCATGGTTATCACTCCTAGAGGCACGGGCTATAGACATATCAATCACATGTATTGAACAACCAGCACATTGTATGCATATCCAAGAGGCGCCATCATTAGCTGAACTGCCTTGGTATAATGATATTAAAGCTTTTCTTGAGTCTGGCATTTTCCCTCCCGGCATTTCTGCATCAGATAAGAAGACCCTGACACAGTTAGCATCCAAATATGTGCTCGAGGCCAGGAAACTATATAGAAGGTCTTATAATCAGATGCTTCTCAGGTGCGTAGACAAAAAGGAGGCAGATATGCTAATGTTGAAAGTCCACGCAGGCACCTGCAGTCCACACATGAATGGGGTCTCCTAGACAAGAAAATTATGTTGCAAGGGTATTTCTGGTCCACCATGGAAAGGGACTATTGCCAATTTGTCAGAAGATGCCATAACTGCCAGATACACAGTAATTTTATACATGTTCCCCCGCAATAATTACATAGCATGTCATCGCCCTGGCCATTTTCTACCTGGGGAATTGATGTTATTGGGGCCATTCATCCTGTTGCATCCAATGGGCACCGTTATATCATGGTAGCCATTGATTATTTCACAAAATAGGTCGAGGCAGCATCATACAGGACAATCACAGCAGCTATTACAGAAAAATTCATCAAGAATAATATTGTCGCCAAATATGGGGTTCCATTTGCTATCATTTCAGACAACAGAACTAATTTCATAGCAAAAACAGTTGAGGATTTCCTCTAGAGTTGCAAGATCAGACATCACAGATCCTCCCCCTATCGACCACAGATGAATGGGGTAGTGGAGTCGGCTAATAAGAATATGGTGAAAATCTTGATGAAGATGGCTGAGACTCATAAAGATTGGCATGAGAAGCTGCCTTATGCGTTATAGGCTTACAGGACCACCATCCGGACATCAACCGGAGCAACACCTTACTCTTTGGTGTATGGCATGGAGGCGGTCCTTCCCTTTGAAGTCGAGATTCCATCGTTAAGGATTTTGAAGGAGGCAGAATTAGAAGAGGCTGAGTGGGTACAGGACCATAATGTTCCGCTAGATCTAATTGATGAGCACAGATTGCAAGCTCTGCATCATGCCCAATGCTACCAGAAGAGAGTGGCCCGAGCTTATCAAAAGAAAGTCCGTCATAGAAGCTTTGAACCAGGAGACTTGGTTTTACGTGCCATTCATTTGCCCGATGCATGAGGAAAATTTAGGCCTAACTGGCGCAAACCATTTGTGGTTAAAGAGGCCCTGTCAGGGGGTGCAATCATTCTTGAAGGCATGGACCATAGAGAGCAGTCAAAGCCTGTCAATGCTTCCTACTTAAAGAAGTACTATCAGTGACTCTTAGTCAATCCTAACGCCTTGCACTGTGAGCCATGCATTTTCATGCTTCTTTTCAACTACTAATATTTTAGATTAGTGCATCCTAGCATAAACATGAATAATCTCCTGCACCTTTTGTCTTTGCATAACATCATTGCCTGATGAGGAAAATCGGAAGCCTGCCTACGTAAGACATGTCAAGTCCTCCTCATGTGCTACTACCATAGAAGCTTAGGGTGTGAGAGGGAGATTTCAAGGAAATGGGCTAAATTAACAAATCCCCATGGGACCTATATCTCCAGAGGGAGAAAAAATGTTAGGTTTAGAGAGTGTGTGAGCATTAAAGAAAAAATACACTGACCTTGGAGCATAAAAGAAAATAGGAAGACAGAAGCAGTAAACTGAAGCCATGCTCCACTGAGAGAGGCATGTGAACAACCTTACTCCTACCATAAACTTGGAGAGGAGTCGGAGTATGCACCTACTAAGCCAACATGATCAAAGGGACTAGCCACCCCTTCAGCACAAGGGAAATAGCAGCCACCCCCTTAGCCTAAGTGTATTTTACCTCCAAGCAAGAGTAGAGTAGGTTTAGCATGCCTATGAGGGAGAAAAGAAAATGAATCCTTAAAAAAGTAGATATAGGGCCCCAAGGATTTGGCATGAGGCCCATAAATCTGAAGGAGAGCCACAAATAAACCTAAGTGCCTAGGTTAATGCCACATGAGTCAAGGACAGTGTCACCTCTTGCAACAGGCAAAACAAGCTTCATTGGCGCTGAGGGCATCAATATATCAACTAACCCTCTCTCTGCATTCACACTTTTTGCACAGCATTTAGTTTTTAGTCAAGCATATTTGCATTTACTTTGCGAGGTGTTTTGTCCATATTTTGACTAGGGGCATGTCAGTTGCCCTATTAGTCGTGGTATGGACAAATAGGCATTCAGCTAGGGGAATGCTAGTCGCTTATTTAATTAGAAAAATCTGACACCAGGGCATGCCAGTTATTTAATTTTGAAAGTAGTTGTGGGAATACATGAACAAATACAAGATGTCATAAATGCCAATAATTGTTAATGTGGTCCATCACTGATACATGTATTGCTAATCAACTCTGGGCCTCTTTGAATTGCTAGCCCTTGTGAAACAAGTGCCGCTGGGTGGGATCTCGCTCATAGGCCATGTCTCCCGTATCTCGGCTTCGTATTCCACCGTACAGTTGGAACCTTCAGTAATGGCATGATTAGAGGATTTGATGCCAGCTTGCGTCTTGCGGGCCAATTTTGAAGTTGTTGCATTTGAGCCAACTATATACTTCTTGTACCGGTTAGGACAGGGACTTTGCTCAATAGAATCCTGGCAGAAGTCGAATTGGCGAAGGACTCGGACGGGGTAATACTCCACACCTCCCGAAAACCCAGGAAGGACCACGAGCCGCATATCCCTGGCATTGAAGAAGGCAGTAAAGGTTCTTGACACCGAGGATATAATGCACCATGTTACTGTATCCTCTGCAAGATTCTGTAGTCTACTGCACAGCTCTTGCATCCCTGGGAGTGTCCTCGAATGGTGAGTACGACTATAGGCTTCAAAAGCAGAAGGACGAGGGCGTAGAATCTTCATTCCATATGGGCAGCAAACCAAACCTGGCAAAAATAGAATCATGGTCAAAAAGAGCACAGCAGAATATTTAAGCAAATGGTTAGTTTACCTGAACCAAGGCACCACATCCATAGAAATGGCGGGAGCGCTTCAATGCTCGATCCAAACCAACATAGGTTTCCGTAAGAAGAACAAGAGCCAAATCAATCTTGCAAACAACTATCGCCCAGGCTATTTCTGCCACCTCGATTGCCACAGTCATCTGGCCATGGCTAAAAATAAGCTCCCCGAGGAAGCGCAACACAAAGCTATAAAGCCACAGGATGCCCAAGGAAGAACGGGCATCGATGATCTCATCAAAATAGTCCAGGCGCACCATGTTTGTAGATCCGTCTCTGCAGATAAGTCTATCCTCATAGACATTTCTGGCCACGCCCGTGAGTCGACTCAAACCATGAACATAGCTGTCATGGCAAGTAAAGACTGGAGGGTGCATGAATGGTGACAAGCCGCAAATCCGTCTGACTTCCTCCAAAGTCAGGGTCATCTCTATCTGCCCAAAGTGGAAGACGTGCAAGGCCGATTTCCAAAATCAAGCCATAGCGCACAGTAGGTGCCAGTTAACCTCCACCTTAGCTATACTCAGAAGGGAGGAGGAAATGCCCTAGATCCGCAGTTGTTCACGGTTAGCAGCTGTGAAAGCGTCAATCCAACCACGTAGAGCATTTGAGCAATGTTTTGGTGTCACCATGGTAGGATAACTCTGCAGACACAGATTTAGGCCAGATATTGCAGTAAAAAGGCAAAACTTAACATAAACATGAAGCAAACAATGCAATCCAGCAGAATATAATCCAAAAGTGAATACAAAATCAAGAGACATATTCAGAATATGTTGCCATAAAGCCAGGATAGAATCACAGAATGCAAAATCAGTAGCAAACCACAAGAAATCAACAGAAAAATAGCAGAAAGCACATATTTACAGAAGTGCATACCATTGTGATGCAGAGTATAACGCAGCCAGTGCTCAGAAAGATCAAAGAGAGAGTAAAAAGCAGAGATCTAACACCATTTTTCAGAAAGGACAGCAGCATCTCTAGCATAATGCGATTTTATATAGGGAAAATAAAAGGGGTTTTAGTAAAAAAGGAAAACAAACACGCTATTTTTAGAGGCGCATCTGAAGGGCACCTAGGTTGCGCCTGGAATGACTGCAAATTTCAACAACACCTCCACTGAAATTTGGATCTCGCCAAATCGACGCCATTAATTTAAACTTGCATACAGCTTACACACAAAACCCCAGGGGGCACATCACAGAATCTAGAATTTTATAAAATTTTAAAATAGGTTACAATATTCCACTGTTGTTACGAAGCCTTGAAAGAACTGCAAAATGTAAGAAAAGCTACTCCTCGACTGAGTCTTCCTAGTCAAATGCCGCCTTTTGGAAGTGTTCGGCCAAGAGACAGGTGCCTCGTCAGGTGATTCAGTCCGACCACTGAACAGCTACAGCAGCCTGGAAACGGGGAGCAGAATCACGGACCCTCTGGGTAACCTCGGTATCTGAACGGTCCTCCTTAGATGCCTCCATAGTGAAATTCCCACTATTTGCTACATTCACCTCCTGAGCGAGGAAGTCTTGCTGCAATATCAAAGTTTTTTTTGTTAGCAGTCAGAATTATAAGGGAAAGTAACAAAAAACAGAAAGAGAGACATACCCGGATGATGTTACGCCAGTGCAGTTCCTGCAAAGTAACAGATATGTCAGGTGTGCTTTGAGCAGAAAATGATAATTTGCAAAGTAAAAGTCTTACCCTCTTCCGACGGATATCGGCATAAAAGGTGCCAAATTGTTCTTCAAAGTCCTATGGATTGTGACAAATGTCAGGCTTATATAATTCACATATCAGCAATATTAAGCAGAAGTGGTAATCATGTACCTTGGCCCAGTTGCAGGCATACCACATCCCACACTGACTGTCCCACAATGCCTCCTTGAATAGGTACGGCTTCCCCACCCGCCTGTACCAAGCTAGATAGTTTGTATAGTTAACTTCCCGAAGGACGTGTTTGTCCTGGGAAGCTATGGTTGCTGCATGCCAGCATCTAGCAACTGAACGAGTCGTAGCTGGGCGATCTATATCAGGAGGAGGAGGGGTAGGAATGCAGAACTCGTTCAGAAATTGATGCCGCACATGCCCCGAAAGGAAATAGGCTGACTTCTTCATGCAATACAACTTTACCTGCTTGTCCCTAAGAACGCGGCCAGAGTTCAAGGGAGCCCAGTCAAAGCCATCATATCTGGAGAACGGGCGCAGATGAACTTGTTATAAAGCAAGAGAAATATATAAGCAATCTAAGCAAGCATTAGAGGATACAACATAAAAGGGAAGGGAAACTTACAGCCTCAAGTTCTACCAGGTCCAGCAGATACTGGTCGGACTCGTAACTATAGACCCCAGCAGCAGCCCGATGGTTAGACCCAACCCACTAGCAGGGAAGAGGCAGAAGCTCGTCCCGAAGGCGGCTAAAACTATGCCAAAATCTAGGCATAGAGCAATTAAAGCTTGTTAAAGCAAGAAGATTACCCCAAAATTTGGACCCTCACAGATGTGATAGTCACGTAGCAGCCACCCCTCAAAATTGCCGGACTCCTGGAAATGCATTAGTCAGATAAAACACCAGATTTATATACACATTTTCCGCCAGTTTTGGGTTTACCTCAATGGGGACAATAGGAGTCGAGTTGCTAGAGGCCCGTGACCTCGAGGAACTACCTCGCCGGCTGGGCCGAGAACTAGAAGGCGTCTCCCGCGAGGATTGTGGGGTCCCCTCTTTGGGAACTGGGTCATCCTGCGGAAAAGGAAAAAACCGAACCTAGAGTTAAACAGCAGGAGCAGGCATGACGAATGCAAAATATGTAAGCATAATAGAGCCCCAAGTCAAAGTCAAATATGACATTACATTCATTGGCGTAATAGCAAAGGGCATAGCATTCAAGACATTACGGCATATAGTGGCAGAAATATAAGTACAAGCAGGCATACAATTATAGCTCAGTGTTACGTGGAAATGTGCAAACTATGTGGCTATATTTAATGCTCTTGCTATTCAGGCATGTAATGGAACATTCTGTGTGGGCTATTATTCAAGCATGGGTCAGCAGATGAATGGTTAAAGTGACCAATAATTTTCTGTGTGGGCTATTATTCAAGCATGGGTCAGCAGATGAATGGTTAAAGTGACCAATAATTAGAAAATGAAATCACATTTTTTACAGCATGGCATCTAAATCAGACATGGCATGAATAGCAGCATGGCACGTATGGCATAGCAACGACAATCAGAGTATTACCCATACCGCCACTTCCTTCACAGCCTTCCATCACCCCCTTTTTCACAGCCTCCCATCACCACCATAACCAACCCAGCAAGCCCGGCGGCCAACCCCTCACCGGCCCACCACCACATGGCTCCCACCGCGCGAATCGATCCATCAAAACCACCATTCCGGCCCGCCATCACAGCCAACGGCCGCCCCACCAAAACCCAGTAGCCAATCTGCCTCACGGCCAGCCCGCCATCGCACGGCTCAGTCCGTTGGAACCCACCGTCGACTACTCCACTGCATACCTATCATCACCACCTCAGCCCATCGAAGCCCAAACCACTTCTGCCACCCGTATCCTTCCTCAACCGATGGCCAACCACCCGCATAGCTACCCACTCATTCTCGCCAAACCCATCTGCCGCCGGCGACTAAGGAGGAGAAGGGATATAGCACCAAGCAAATAACAATCACAAGGAGAGGATCAAGAGGAGATTGGAAAATACCTCCACCGGCGACCCCCTCTCCAACCAATCTCAGAGAGTACGGTCCATCGCCGCCGCAACTAGCCGCCGATCCTCCGCCCCACGTCGCCGACACACCGGATCCCCGCACCAGCCAAGAGCACCTCGTCGGTGCACCTCCTGCGCGCCACCGCCATGAAGAGAAAGGGAGACGGATGAGAGGGGTGGAGAGGAATGGGAGAGGAGATGATGGAGAAGAAATGAATAGGTTTCGTGTGGGGAGAAGAAGAAAAGAAATAGGGGAAGAAGAAGAGGCACGCCTTTTGAGAAGAAGCAAAAATCAAAAAAAGAAAAGAAAATGCATATAAGTGTTGCTTTAGAGGAATGAAATCAAGCAAAAATAAACATAAACAGAACCTTGGGAAAAGTCAAGCAACACAAGCACCATTGCACTCCAAGCAAGCAGGAATAGAAGTGGAAAATGTCCCTTGGCAGTTATTGCAGTTATCCAGAGGGGATCCACTTATAAATAATTTAATAAGTCAAGGTTCAAAATGTAAAATGGTCGTGAAAATTGCGTTTCAGCCCCTAGCACCTCACAGCTTACGCTCCAAGAGCAAAATATATAGTATCAAGCACATGACCCGTAAGATACACCAGATGGGGTAATTTGCAGAAAACCTCTCCTTTTTTGCAAATTTGCAGATTAGTCCACAAAGATGTGGGAAGTTTTTTTTAAAACAGACATTTGTTGATATACAGCAGAATCTCGAATGTCACAACACGGCGGCGATACAGCAATCAAAAGGTTGTCATGGTTGGGGAATTTGCAATAAAGCCCTTAAGTTTTGGACATTTGCAAATAAGTCCTCACCTTTTGAAAACAATGCCACATTCGGTTGAAGATTCTAGCAAGAAGAGATTGTACATGAATCTCAGCAAGAGTGCCAGTTTCTACACCACAGCATCAGCAGCCATTTTCCCTTCTTGAGGGACAATCTAGGGATCATCGCTTTGATTTTTCAGGATTTCCTTCCGAGCGGATGAGATCCTTCTTCCTTTTTCTCTTGGATTTTCGTAGGTGCGAAATCCAGCTTGTTGACTTTGACTGGGGGGTCAACGTCGTTTGCCCTTTTGGATTTTCACGGGCGTGAAATCCAATTTGTTGACTTTGACTGGGCAGTCAATGTCGTTTGCTCTCTTGGATTTTCGCGGGTGTCGAATATAGCTTGTTGACTTTGACCAGGCGGTCAACATCGTTTGCCCCTTTTGAATTTTTGCTGGCGCGGAATCCAGCTTGTTGACATTGACCTGGAGGTCAACGTCGTTTCCCTTTTGGATTTTCACAGGTGCGAAACCAAGCTTGTTGACTTTGACCAGGCGATCAATGTCATTTGCCCCTTTTGGATTTTCGCGAGTGCGGAATCCAGCTTGTTGACTTTGACCGACAGTCAATGTCGTTTGCCCTTTTGGATTTTCACAGGTGCAGAATCTAGCTTGTTGACTTTGACCAAGCGGTCAACGTCATTTACCCCTTTTGGATTTTCGCGGGCGCGAAGTCCAACTTGCCTATCTTGACCGGGCGGTCAAGGTCATGTGCCTCTTTTGGATTTTCGCAGGCACGAAATCTAACTTGCTAGCTTTGACCAGACGGTCAAATGTCCTTTGCCTCTCCTAGACTTTCACGGGCGCCGAATCTAGCTGATTGACTTTGACCGAGCGGTCAAAGTCCTCGGTTTCTCTCAGATCAAGGAAATCCTGTGGCTTGACCTTTTGACTTTATGGTCAAGGTCCTTAGCCCCTTTCTTGGATTTCCTTAGGCAGGAAATCCTGTGGCTTGACCTTTTGACTAGTTGGTCAAAGTCGTAGCCCTTTCTCAGGTTTCCCTGGGTAGGAAATCCAGCTACTTGACTTTTGACCAGGCAGTCAAGGTCCTTATCCTTTCTCTTCTGGGTTTTCGTGGGCGCGAAATCCAGTAGTTTGACCCTCTAACCGGGTGGTCAAGGTCCTTTTGCTTTTCTCTTTTGAGTTTTCACGTGCGTGAAATCTCTTTGTTTGCCCATGGTCCATGCAGATAGGGCCCTATTTTGCTTGACAAATGGTATGTTTGTCATGCCCCCCTTTTCTTGGGCTGGTATCCCCAACTACTCGGTCTTGGTTCCTTCGTCCCTCAACCTTGCTTAGGGAGGGGCATCTGTAGACACCCCGATTTTGAGGTGACTCATAGATGAGCTTTGTAGATGTTGCTTTGTATGTGGCTAACCCTTGAATCCTATTAGTTAAACCAACCCTTGAGCCCATAGCAGGCCCGTAGCCCAACTACAAATGTAGACAAGTAGGAGAGAGCACCTACCTAGCACACCTAGCTAGCACACCAAGCTAGCACACCTAGCTAGCACAACAACCTGGCGCACATACCACGTGCCCAGCCATTTCTTAGGCTGTGGGCTGCTGGCTTTCCACCTCCCATGGTTGTTACCTCTACCAACGAATATGCCATGGAATCTTCCTGGCTTTTTGTCTACGAGGCTCCTTGCTTTCCTAGGAGTTACCCTTGAAAAATCCCTATATATAGGCCCCATAGGCAACCATTTGAGGGGGCTGATCATCTTGAAAGATAGAGACACACACAGCTACAACCAGCCTTCTCCAGAATTCTGCAACTATTCACTTGTGCTCTCAAGCTTTTTCTTGCATCCAGAGATATTCTCAGTCCTTCCAAAGCATCAAGGAGCTAAATATCTTGGGTCTTTCTTTGAAGGAACATCTTGGACAAGGTAGGCCCCTCCCACTTTTCCCTTAAGTTCTTATTCTTTAGCATTGGAATAAAGTATGCTAGAAATTCCACATATGGTCTGATTTTTTCTGTGTTTTCATGAGGTTTCTATGATGAATTTACTTGACCTCCTTGCAAGATGCTCTCCATGCAAATCTACACTTTTGTTTGCAAGCATGTTTACTTTGTTTCTAGCATAAAAAACTGCACTACGTTGCCTGTATGAGCTATCTTTCTCTTGCTATTTCTTTGCAAGTATATCCGTGCCAAGCATCTAAATATTGAGTTATGTAGTAGAGATAGTCTGGGCATGATCATCACTTACATATGTTTTGTTGGGTCAACTTGTTTCATGTTTGTTCTTCTGCATTTTGCATGCGTTTCTACCATGAACCCATCAAATCATCTTGTTTTTTAATCAAATGATAGTAAGATGGCTTTGATCATATGCATCCTATCATGCTTTTAGCTTTTAACATCCGCATGAATCAACTTGCATTAGTATATATCACCCATCTCAATTCTGGGTCAGATTCTGGATCATATTGTAGTCTGATTTAGATTTTTTTGGGAGCACCAATTTGGAGCACATATATGGCGCACCAACCCAGAGCACCACTCTAGCGCACCATTCAGGAGCACCAGACTGGTCAGAGAGCAAAACATTCACTTTTGCATACCTGTTTGCATGGTTTTCTAAATGACTTTGAGCCTGATTCTTTTACTGCTTCTTCTTTGATAGTCCATGGTTTTGCATGCATGTTTTCAGTTTAAAGCAAGATTGTTTTCTAGTTGTTTTCTCCCTTTGGATATTCAGTCCTTGTCAAGAATTTGGTAGGCTGGTTGCACTTTACTCCTATGTGGAGAGCCTTGTGCACTAGCCCATGATCCAGTGACATGGCTGAATACTACTTCTTTCATTAGCATGCATAGAGTGTGGTCTTGTGTGAGGCTACTAGCCCTTGAGCACAAGGCCCACAGGTCATTGCACTTACATTTCTTTCACTTTTAAAGCATATTTTTCATGTTTTGCAAAGGGTTTTACATTGCATACTTTCCAGAATGCATCCTCATGTGATTTGGCACTGCATGGATTTCTGTTTTCCCTCAGCACATCTTTCTGGCCCACACAGGAGCACCTAGTCTGTGCACCAGACTGGAGCACCAATCTGGCGCACCAAACAGGTGCATCAGCTTGTTTTCAGTAGTACACAACAGGTTTTCATATGGTTTTCATATGGTTTTCAGCATGCTTTCTCGACATGATTTGCTTCTGGATATTTCCTAGTTTTCTTCCTTAATATATCAGGAAGGCATAACTCTACTTTTAACCATTTTTATGCATGTTAGATTGCATTTGGCATATAGCAAAGCAAGGATGAAAAATCACTCGAAATTGATATATCTTTGATTTTATTCATGCAATGACTTTGCATCGACACTTGACCCGACATATTTCTGAGCACTAGGACACACCCTGCACATCATGCACCATTATTTAGCATAAGACACATTAGCATGGCATGGCATATCTCCCTTAGGTGTACAGAAAAGGCTGAAAAGCTGACATTTCATAAGCAAATGAGAAACCAATAGAAGACCGATTTATCGGGCGCACGAGGGTGCCTAATACCTTCCTCGTGCGTAACAGGGATCCATACCCATTTCTGGTTTATGACCTGCTTTTCCATTGCATGA
>JAMKQA010016028.1:0-33483 GCA_024699735.1 Posidonia australis
AGGTGAGCCTTAGTTACAGTCCTTTTGTTCTGTAATTTGTGTAATTAGGCTTGTGATGCTGTTGCTTGGTAGCGTGCCCGGGTTCGGGGCGTTACAATCCTTCTCTCCTCTGATGGCCTTCTCTATCTTCCTAGCATCCTCTAGACTCTTTGGTCTCTAGCTGCTCTCCTCACCACCAGTGAACACCCTTCTCCTCTCTCTCTCGTCCCCACTCTCTTTTCTCTGGTTTTTCCTCCGCACTTACTCTCCTTCTCCCCTCTAGTCTGCCACCCCAACGCCATTCCTCTTCTCCCCGTTATTGCCCTCGCCTCGTTGTCGTTGTTTGCCACCTATAGCCTCGAAGATTCTGGTCCCATGCACTCACATGTGGAACCCAAAAGTCCAAATAACCACACAGTGAGCAAATATTCGAGAGATCAATACCAATAAATTGAAGAGAGCTTAACACAAATCTACATCATTAAATTAAATATCCAGATTACAAGAACATAATTACAATTATTCTAGATAATCTAGGCACAGGTGTTACACACAAGAAGCAAAAGATCATTCTACCTATGGTCTTGAGTAGTTTCTAGGAAACCTCTTTTCCTACGAAGTTCAAATGAAGAGAAGAGAATTAGAAGAAAATGGTACTCCCAAGAACAAAACATTGCATTTATATCCTTAATAAATTTAGAAGAGTCCAAAGAAGAGGAAAATGAAGACTTAAAACCTATTAGAGGAAGATTCAAGGAATTCACAAAGAAAGGGAGATCTCAAAAGAAAAGGTCAAAGAAATCAAATAATAAAAGAAGAAACACCAGGAAGAATATTCCTCAAGCTACTTTGGTTGAGAGTCACTCCTCATCAAATGAAGAATACTCATTCAATGGTGAAGTTGACACAAATACTTCATCACAAAATTTAATGAGTTACCATCTTTGAAAAATATTGAAGATTTTACAATGATTGAACTTCAATTTGTATTTAATGATCTTTAGTCAAAATATAAATCTTCGATTGCTAAAAGCAAGAGTTTAATAAAAGTATTTTTGATATATCTCTTGAAAAGATAAGATTTTAATTGAAAATGATGATTTGATAAGTAAGAATAAAGTGTTACAAATACAAAATAATGCATTAAAAAGTGAGATGAATATCATTAAAAAAATTGATATGTTGGAAAATGACTTAGTATCATTGAAAATCAAAAGTAAAATTTTAGTTAATGTTGTTACTAAGTTTACAAATCAAAATGAACCTCTTAATAAGTCGCTTTACGACAGAACTTATTATGTGAAGAAGTATAGAATTGGTTAAGTACGTGATAATAGTGTTCTTTAGGATAATGGACTTGTTAAAGCTACTAACAATGAAAATATGAATTTCTATTAAGAAAGTAGCTAATGCAAGATGGATTCCAAAAGTCAAGAATAATAGGATTATTTTGTTGTTTCTAGGAAACCTCATTTCCTATGGAGTACAAATGAAGAGAAGAAAAAGGTACTCTCAAGAACAAAACCATCGCATTTAAATCCTCAACAAATTTGGAAGAGTACAAAGAAGAAAAAAATGAAAACTTAAAACTAATTAAAAGAAGATTCAAGGAATTCATGGAGAAAGGGAAATTTCAAAAGAAATGGTCAAGGAAATAAAATAACAAAATGAAGAAACTCCAAAAAGAATATTCCTCAATCTACTTTGGATGAGAGTGACTCCTAATCAAAAGAAGAAATCTCATAATATGGAGAAGTAAACACATGTACATCATAAGGAAATCTAGTAAGTTATCATCTCTGAAAAATATTGAAGATTTCCCAATGGATGGACTTCTAGATGTCTTTAACGATCTTTATTTGAAATATAAACTTGTAATGCTTAATACAAGAGTTTAAATAAAAGTATTTTTGATATATATCTTGAAAAGGATAAGATTTCAATTGAAAATGATGATTTCATAAGTAAGTATAAAGTATTTGAAATAGAAAATAGTGCTTTAAAAAGTGAGATGAATATTGTGAAAAATAGAATTTATATGTTGGAAAACGACTTAGTATCTTTGAAATTAAAGAGTAAAATTTTACTTAAAGTTGTTACTAAGTTTACAAATCAAAATGAAACTCTTAATAAGTTGCTTTATGATAGAACTTATTATGTTATGAAGTATAGAATTGGTTACGTACGTGATAATAGTGTTCTTTAAGATAATGGACTTGTTAAAGCTACTAATAATGAAAATATGAATTTTTATTAAGAAAGTAGCTAATGCAAGATGGATTCCAAAAGTAAAGAACAATAGGATTATTTTGTAGTTTCTAGGAAACCTCATTTCCTATGGAGTTCAAATGAAGAGAAGAAAATAGTACTCTCAAGAACAAAAGCATCACATTTAAATCCTCAACAAATTTGGAATAGTCCAAAGAAGAGAAAAATGAAAACTTAAAACTAAGTACAAGAAGATTCAAGGAATTCACGAAGAAAGGGAAATTTCAAAAGAAATGGTCAAGGAAATAAAATAACAAAAGAAGAAACTCCGAGAAGAATATTCCTCAATCAACTTTGGATAAGAGTGACTCCTTATCAAAAGAAGAAATCTCATCCTTTGGTGAAGTAAACACATGTACATCATAAGAAAATCTAGTAAGTTATCATCTTTGAAAAATATTGAAGATTTTTCTACGGATGAACTTCTAGATGTCTTTAACGATCTTTATTTCAAATATAAACTACTAATGCTAAATACAAGAGTTTAAATAAAAGTATTTTTGATAAATATCTTGAAAAGGATAAGATTTCAATTGAAAATGATGATTTCGTAAGTAAGAATAAAGTGTTTGAAATTGAAAATAGTGCTTAAAAATTGAGTTGAATATTGTGAAAAATAGAATTTATATGTTGAAAAATGACTTAGTATCTTTGAAAATAAAGAGTAAAATTTTACTAAATGTTGTTACTAAGTTTACAAATCAAAATGAAACTCTTAATAAGATGCTTTATGACAAAACTTATTATGTGAAGACGTATAGAATTGGTTATGTACATGACAATAGTGTTCGTTAGGATAATGGACTTGTTAAAGCTACTAATAATGAAAATATGATTTTGTTATTAAGAAAGTAGCTAATGCAAGATGGATTACAAAAGTCTAGAATAACAGGATTATTTTGTAGTTCCTAGGAAACCTCATTTCCTATGGAGTTCAAATAAAGATAGGAAAATGGTACTCTCTAGAACGAAAGCGTCGCATTTAAATCCTCAACAAAATTGGAAAAGTCCAAAGAAGAGAAAAATGAAAAGTTAAAACTAATTGCAAGAAGATTCAAGGAATTCATGAAGAAAGGGAAATTTCAAAAGAAATGGTCAAGGAAATAAAATAACAAAAGAAAAAACTCCTAGAAGAATATTCCTCAATCTACTTTGGATGAGAGTGACTCCTTATCAAAAGAAGAAATCTCATCCTTTCGTGAAGTAAACACATGTACATCATAAGAAAATCTAGTAAGTTGTCATCTTTGAAAAATATTGAAGATTTTTCTGCAGCCGAACTTCTAGATGCCTTTAACAATCTTTATTTCAAATATAAATTGTTAATGCTAAATACAAGAGTTTAAATTAAAGTATTTTTGATATATATCTTGAAAAGGATAAGATTTCATTTGAAAATGATGATTTCATAAGTAAGAATAAAGTTTTTGAAATAGAAAATAATGCTTTAAAAAGTGAGATGAATATTGTGAAAAATTGAATTGATATGTTGGAAAATGACTTAGTATCTTTGAAAATAAATAGTAAAATTTTACTTAATGTTGTTACTAAGTTTACAAATCAAAATGAAACTCTTAATAAGTTGCTTAATGACAGAACTTATTATGTTATGAAGTATAGAATTGGTTACGTACGTGATAATAATGTTATTTAGGATAATGGACTTGTTAAAGCAACTAACAATGAAACTATGAATTTTTATTAAGAAAGTAGCTAATGCAAGATGGATTCCAAAAGTCAAGAATAATAGGATTATTTTGTAGTTTCTAGGAAACCTAATTTCCTATGGAGTTCAAATGAAGAGAAGAAAATGGTACTCTCAAGAACAAAAGCATCGCATTTAAATCCTCAACAAATTTGGAAGAGTCCAAAGAAGCGAAAAATGAAAACTTAAAACTAATTACAAGAAGATTCAAGGAATTCATGAAGAAAGGGAAATTTCAAAAGAAATGGTCAAGGAAATAAATTTACAAAAGAAGAAACTCCAAGAAGAATATTCCTCAAACTACTTTGGATGAGAGTGACTCCTTATCAAAAGAAGAAATCTCATCCTTTGGTGAAGTAAACACATGTACATCATAAGAAAATCTAGTAAGTTATTATCTTTGAAAAATATTGAAGATTTTTCTACGGAGGAACTTCTAGATGTCTTTAACAATCTTTATTTCAAATGTAACTGTTAATGCTAAATTCAAGAGTTTAAATAAAAGTATTTTTGATATATATCTTGAAAAGGATAAGATTTCAATTGAAAATGATGATTTCATATGTAAGAATAAAGTATTTAAAATAGAAAATAGTGCTTTAAAAAGTGAGATGAATATTGTGAAAAATTGAATTGATATGTTGGAAAATGACTTAGTATCTTTGAAAATAAAGAGTAAAATTTTACTTAATGTTGTTTCTAAGTTTACAAATCAAAATGAAACTCTTAATAAGTTGCTTAATGACAGAACTTATTATGTTATGAAGTATAGAATTGCTTACGTACGTGATAATAGTGTTATTTAGGATAATGGACTTGTTAAAGCAACTAACAATGAAAATATGAATTTTTATTAAGAAAGTAGCTAATGCAAGATGGATTCCAAAAGTCAAGAATAATAGGATTATTTTGTAGTTTCTAGGAAACCTAATTTCCTATGGAGTTCAAATGAAGAGAAGAAAATGGTACTCTCAAGAACAAAAGCATCGCATTTAAATCCTCAACAAATTTGGAAGAGTCCAAAGAATCGAAAAATGAAAACTTAAAACTAATTACAAGAAGATTCAAGGAATTCATGAAGAAAGGGAAATTTCAAAAGAAATGGTCAAGGAAATAAATTTACAAAAGAAGAAACTCCAAGAAGAATATTCCTCTATCTACTTTGAATGAGAGTGACTCCTTATCAATTGAAGAAATCTCATCCTATGGTGAAGTAAACACATGTACATCATAAGAAATTCTAGTAAGTTATCATCTTTGAAAAATTTTGAAGATTTTCCAATGGCTGAACTTCTAATTGTCTTTAATGATCTTTATTTGAAATATAAACTTTTAATGCTAAATGCAAGAGCTTAAATAAAAGTTTTTTTTGATATATATCTTGAAAAGGGTAAGATTTCAATTGAAAATGATGATTTCATAAGTAAGAATAAAGTATTTGAAATAGAAAATAGTGCTTCAAAATGTGAGATGAATATTGTGAAAAATTGAATTGATATGTTGGAAAATGACTTATTATCTTTGAAAATAAAGAGTAAATTTTTACTTAATATTGTTATTAAGTTTACAAATCAAAATGAAACTCTTAATAAGTTGCTACATAATGAAACTTATTATGTGAAGAAGTATTGAATTGGTTTTGTGCATGATAATATTGTTCGTTAGGTTAATGGACTTGTTAAAACTACTAATAAAGAAATTACGAATTTGTTATTAAGAAAGTAGCTAATGCAAGATGAACTCCAAAAGTCAAGAATAATCGGATTAATGTGACACCCATAAATTTATTTTGTAATTATTTACATTTTAATGAATTTATTTCTTGGCTGATGTTACTGTTCCAAGGCCCGTTTGTGTGATTTTGTGATTTTAGGCTAGGGCCTCGTGGATTGGCTTCTGTTTGTGTGTTCCTGTGCTTGTCTCCACGTGATTGGCACTATGTATTGTGGCATTGTGCCTGTATGCCCATGTCTGGGTCAGTGTAAGCTCATGTGTGTCTGTGGGCCGATGGGTGGGACTGGTTGTTGGTCGTGCATGGTACTTGCGGGAGGGCTCATGCAGGGTGGTTGGTAAGCAAGGCGCGCAAGTGTGCACGCATCTAGCTACTTTACTGGATGGCTTTATAAGCTCAACGCCCACCCAGTGCACAAACAACTCTTTTCCTCCTCCTTCTTCTTCCCCGTCACGCCTCCTCCTTCCCTCCCTCTCCCTCATGACCCCGATTCCTCTTCCTCTCTCCTTCCTCTCCCACTCCTGTCTCTCTCCCTACCCACTCACTCTCCTCTCTCCCGTCTCTCCCTCTCCCTCTCTCTTTCCCTCCTCCCTCATTCTCCTCCCCTATTTCCTCTACCAATGGTGCCTGTGAGTGAACCAGAGCTTAGTGACTTCTTGAGGTGGCTCATGGTAGTGCGTGGAGTAGCTGAGGACTTGTGGGAAGCAGGTTGGTCGTCAGTGGTGGCCAATGGTTGGCTAGAGAGCGAGTTGGGTCGTTGGAGGCCGTTTTCAGGTACGCACCTCACCCTTGTATTGTAGAAAGCATGAAAATGCTAGAAAATGATAGGAATGCATGAAATCTTGGTAAATTTACATTCATAGAATTTATTATGAATTTATGATGGTTTATGATGGTATTTATGGCCATTAATGGTGTTGGGTGTTTTAGATCATTTTCGACTTCTATGTCTTCTCTAATTTATTTTTCCTTGCATGATGAATGGATTTTGATTTTATTTGTGTGGATTTGGAGTAGACTCGAGGGCCTACAATATATATTTTAGTTGGATTTTATGGTGGTTTTTTTGGGGGTTCGCCCCTTGAACCCATTTTGGGTGATTTTACGGATGTGTGCCTTGGGCCGTTTTCTAATTTCACAAAAAACAGCATACCGATCGGTTTCAGTATGCCATTTTCTTATTAGATTAGGTCCTCTGATCGAAATTTGGTTAGCTGAATCTCCTCGGTCTACCATTTCTGGCTATGAGTGTTGACCATTGTGTCCTATTTTAGTAGATCGAATTTATTTGGCCTACCAAACTAGGAACTTTCAGTCGACCAGTTCAATTTTTAGTTTGCCGTTTTGGGTGCCTACACTTATTTCGGTCGACCGATTCAGGAGATTTTGGTATATCGAGCTCATTTTGGTATGTCGAATCGAGGTCCAACTATTTTATAAAATGTGATTTCAAGGGTTTCTGGATTGGTTTCTTTTGCCCATTTGAGATGGGATTATGGGCCATCAGTGGTGGTCATGTGGGACACCTGATGTGTCGTTTTGTCAACGTTTTTGAATGAGTTTCCAAAGATATAAAATGGTTTTCGAAAGAGATGTGTTGGCCCATTTTGGAAAGTAGTTTTCTTGATTTCTTGTGTGCAGGCCAAGACACCATGGGATTGTGTCGTCAAGACTAGGGAATGTGACAACGTTCTCAGGTGGTTGGCACATCTCCTTGGTTGAGGTCGGGGGTCGAGATACTTGAGGCTAAGAGTCATCGAATCGTGGAGGTATGAGACTCCCTGACTATTGTCTTAAGGCTAAGGTTGTGGTCCACGGGTTGAGGTATGTTGTGGCATGACAAGGAGGTATGATACTCCTGCTGTCGCTGTGAGCATTGAGGTTCGGATGTTGTCAAGTGTGGAAGTATGACACTCCCTCCTGAGTACCATGCGGAGGACGCCATGAGGAGGCATATCGTGTGGTGGCCAGTGCAAGTGGGACACGTGCCCTGTAACTGGTAGTGTCCTAAGAGATAGAACTGCCTTTCTTGGTGGGGGTTGGCTTTGTGAGAGTTCTCTAGGTGGGAGGTTCGTGGGATGGTGGTTGGCTCCTACACAGGGTGGCACACGGTGGTAGTGCAGTGTACCTTGGTGACTACTTATAGCCAAAGTTGGTTGCCTAGTGTCAGGCTTCCTGATTCACTATGTATGGTTTTAGCCATTGAGGGCCTTATTTATGGTTTTAGACTGGTAGAGTCTTGTTTGCTGTTTTGGCTGGTGTGGGTAGCATTTGTTGTAGTTTTCGGCTTGTTGGGCCTGGTTGGTTAGTTTTTATGGTTTTAGAGAAAATGATTTGCGAAATGATTTTTAAGGAAAAATTAATATAGATTTGTTTTCCACTATTTTCTTGGGGTGCGTGTTGTGTGACTTTTGTCACTCACACTTGTTCTTCGTAGTTTGGGTTGTAGTTGCAAATATACAGATGAGTTTTAGCATAATGCATATAGTCTGGTGTCTCATAGTCGTACACACAGGTTCCAAGTATTTGATATTATTGTTTAGCTTTTAATTTCTTGTAATTAATTTATTTTAAATTATTATGAAAATTGAGGGTGTTACAAATTTAGTATCAGAGCACCAGGTTCACTAGGTTGCACTAGCCTAGGGTGTTCGGTCTTGAGACTCCATTGGTTTTGCATGAATGATAGAGTCTGCACTTGGTTTCCTTCATGGTTTTCTTGTTGTTGTTTTCTCTGTGGTATTGGTGTTTTGCCTCTTTCTTTGTAGGATACCTCCTTGTGGGCGTAAGGGCAAGGCCCTTATTGAGGAATCCAAGCCCCGAGAGGATGTGGGAGGATGAAAGGCTGTTCGTGTCGAATTACGGAGCTTGGTGTAGACACTCCGATTTTGAGGTGGCTCGTTGATGGATCTAGTGGTGATAAATTTAGATCTTGCTTTCCAAAACTCAAAGTCTTCCAAGTGCATCAAATCAACCTAGAGCCATTGGTTAGAGTCTAGGTGTAAATCCTACATCCTATTAACCCAGCACAAACTCTTGCACATTAGGCTAGCATATCAATTTAGCACAATTAGCCAGCATACCTGAATAACACACTTTTCCAGCACATTTGGATAGCACACCAAGCTAGCAAACCTGACTGGAGTACCAAGTTGGCACACCTCAGTGGCACACCAGCACGATTTCTAGGTCACTGGCTGTTCATTTACCTGACAGTGCTCCAACCATCATACCCATGTGGTGCTATTATTCTTCGCTGAAATCAGCATGATGATCCTTCATTTGGTCTTGGGTGGAGTCCCTTGGTTTCCCAAGGCCTTAGAACTTCCAAAACTCCCAAGTTTCATTCACTATATAATGTCTTGGATAGCCATTAGTGAAGGGGGTTGGAAAAAGAGAGAAGAAAAGAGCCCTTACATCTTAGCATAGAAGCACTCACGACCTAGCCTTTTCCCATAGCCAAAACTTTCATCTCCAAGCAGAAAATCACCCACTTAGCCTAAAGAAGAAATCTCCTCACCCATATCCTCCACAAAACCCCTCATCTTGCATCACTTGGGAGCTACTTTGGGAGAAGGAAAGCTCTGTTTTCTAGCCACAAAGAACCCATCAAAAGCTACACGTGGGAGGGACAAGAGCACTTCAAACCGGTAAGTTTTCATCTCTCTTCATGTAGCTAGTAGTCCACCATATAATACATGTTTTTTCCATGCTAGTTTGGGTGTTTTATAGATGTTTTACATGGTAGATTAAATGCAGATTTGTTATTCTGTTTGTGTTCTTTTCTTCTTCCATGGTTAAATGCATCCCTTTGATGCTTCCGTGCTCATGCTACCATGTTAAATGAAAGGTTAGATCCATATTAGTTTCATGTTCATTGTTTATCCCATACTTTTACTATTATGACATATGTATGGTTACGTTCAAGTTTGCTTAGCTCTATATTTGTGATGTATATCTTGAACATGATCTTGTTGGCCGGATTTGTTGGGTTTGTGTAACGTTTCAAGGGTCTGAGTTATATCTCCTGGTGGGTGGATGTTTGCCATGCATATCTCATGTTGTTTTCCTTGCATATACCATGTTTCCATGCATGATGTTTGCTCCAATTTGGCATTATGCATTCTTGTTCCATGTAGGCATAATGTGACATCTGGGCCTGATTATCCATTTTTATTTATAAACCATGTAATTAATTGTAATATTGTATAAATGGTTTGTTAATGGATAATCTGTTGTTTCTTAGATGTGTGAGCTTGTGGTTGGCTTTCTGTGCACCTGCTTGTGATTTGGGACCAATGTGGGGTCCGATTTGAGGATGCACAGCTGCCTTGGTTTGCGTACTTGGCTTTTCTTCTTTTCTTCCTTCCTTTTTCTCTCTCTCTTTTCTCTCCCCACGGGCATACGTCTTCTTCTTCTTCTTTCTCCTCACCTTCACCCACACCCGTGCCACGAACGACACCACCCGTGCTCTCCCGTCCACTTCGACGGGATGGATGGTCAACGACTTGTGGGAGGAGGAGATATAGAGAGGAGAGGAGTCCGAGTGGAGGAGAAGGCAGTGAAGAGGGAGACGAGCAAGGAAGAAGAGAAAGAGGAAGAGGGGGCACTTCCACCGGAGGCCAAGGTTCACCGAAGCTTCACAGAGGCTTCGTCGGGGCGGGGGAGAGCTCACCGGAGGAGGTACGCCGTCCTTTCCCTTCCCTCTATGTGGTGTTCCCTTGAAATGGATAAATGCATGAAATCCATGAAAAATGCATGAAAAATTGTAGAAAAGTAGTAGGAATGATAGAAATGTGATAAATGATGTGAATGTGTAGAGATCATGCCAGATTGTGTGAATTTCATGAGTTTTTGGTAGATAATGCCTTAAATGTTTTAAGGTTTAACTCTGAGCATGTTCTCTTTGTGAATTTATATCTCCTTGTATGGTTAGTGGAATCATAAATGGATTGAGGGGTTTTGAAGTAGACTCAAGGGTCTACACCCCATGATTTTATGGGAAATTTTGATGTGTGTTTGGGGGGTCCGATTTAGACTCCCACCTTCGGTGACTTTCGCCGTTTGGAACAGGGGAGGTGCCTAGTTTCGAGCGATTCGGCATACCGAATCTCTGTCAAATTAAGCTAGATACCTAGTTTCGGTAGGCCGAAATCATCCGGTCGACCGAATCAGGGGTTTTCAGTATACCAGAAATATTCAATGTACTGAACCAGGGATCTTCGGTCTACCGAACTTGACATTCGGTCTGCCGATTTTGCCCTAGCCCTGAATTATAAAATGGAAAGAAAAGGTTTTAAATGGACATTTAGCATATGTAAATGTTGTTTTTCCCATGTAATGACATGGAGGAATGTGGAACCCAAATAAATAGATTTGGGCATGGTTTTGGGTTTTAGACCATATAAATGAATAAAAAGGATGATTTTGTGTGATTTTGGGGTTTAGACCCTAATAATGAGCAAAATGGCTAATTATGTGTGGTTTTTGGGCATAAGATCCAATTTATGATTTTAAGTATGGTTTTCATGATTTGAGTTGGGACCCCAGTGGAGGGTCAGGTGTTGCATGGGAATGGATTCCTGCAACAAAAACAATGAAATGGAAAATGGTTTTGAAATGAAAAATTGAAAGAGTTTTGAAATGGAACACTAATAATGTGTTAAGGGACCACGAGGGTTGATGTCGACAACGTAATAGGAGTATGAGGCTCCAATGAAACCAGTTGCCAGACACGACTGTGATTTCCGAGCTTGAGACGATGTAGGCTAGCCTGGGTCATTGAACCTAGTTGTTCGGGTCACCGACAGTGTAGGCTGAGCCTGGGTCATTGGACCTAGTTATTCGGGTCACCGATGGGGCGTCAGACAGAGTCGTATCCCCGTGCATACATGAAAAAGAAATTGAGGCCGGTTGACCAGGGCGGTGACATCCCTCATGGGGAATTTCATTGCAGTAGGGCAGAGAGGTAGGGGAATGATGTCCTCACCGACTGCTTGTGTGTCTGGTTAACCCTGATCAAGGTAACAACAATAAAGAAAACTGGAAATGAATAATGAAAAAGAAATGTGATTTGGTCAGGATTGGACTTATGAAATAGTCCCGAAATCCTAAAATGGAATACTAATGATGTTTTAACCAGTTGTCAGCCAGTATTTGTGATTTTATTTTGAGCTCAAGAGGCATTGTGTTTTAGGCTGGATCTGGTCAGAAATGTGAATTTTGAAAGTGTGATTTTGTGAAGAAATCCCAAGTATTGAAAAAGGGAATGTTTTGGAAAATGAATTCCAAAGGTTTTAAAAGAAAATGCAAAGGTGTGTTTTGAAAGATAATGTGGTTTTGGAATAAACTTCCAAATGTTTTGAAAAGGAAAAGAAGGATGGGTTTTTAAAAGAGTTTGGATTTGGGATTTGTGACCATGTCGACCCAAGGGGTCCCAGTGCGGAGTCGCGCTAGAGGAAAGGAGATCACAACCATGCCAAGATGGTGAAGGCGCTAGGAAAGGTAAAAGATAAAGAAAAGGAGTCGCCACTTAGTCTTTTAATGGACAGACGAGGAAAACCACAAAAAGATGGATGTCTGAAGTGCAGATGCGAAGGTTGGATGTCTGCTAACCAGAGGATGGGTAAGGATTCCTATTACGCACGAGGAAGGTGTTAGGCACCCTCGTACACCCGAGAAACTCGATCTTTCTAGTCTAATTGCTTACTAAAGGCTAGATAGATGTTTGCTAAACCTGGATCATGCTCTAATCATGCTAATATGTATGCCATGACAAGACTAAATGGATGTGCAAGATGATATGCGAAAATTGTAGAGAAATCCACATGAATTGACAAAATCGCAAAAAATCACATGAAATGATGATGTTTTAGTAAAGAACACCTCTGAAAATCATATGAATGTCAAAAGGATAAAAAGTAGAGTCAAACCATGTCCTCGGAATCATAGAAAAAGTCGTGAAAATCAAAAGAGGGAAAAATAATTCATGGTGGGTCAAATGTCAACCTTTAGGCCTGTTAATGTACACCTTCGGGCGATGAAATCCAAATCAAATCAAAAATTTGAAATGTAGGATTAAAGCCAATCAAATCGGATAATGGATAAGAAACTCTAAGGACAAAAATGAAGAAAGAAATCCATGAAGGAAAGGCATGGTATGTTGGCTCGCTAAATAAAGATAAATGTGAGGAAAAGGATAAAAACTGCATGGATAAGTGGCCTAAATGAGTAAAAACTTTAAAGAATGACTTAGACATGGACTATGCAAGACTAAGTGCAAAGATGGAGATGTTTGCTCATGAATTGTAGGTACAGGGGCAAGTTGGTCATTTCCCCAGTCAAAAGTGATGAATGCTTGCATGGGAGCGATGCACGGCCTAAGTTGTGTCAAAATGTATGCCAAATGTCTAGAAGATGTTATTTGCAAGAAACATGGAGAAGAAAAATCATCAAAAGGTTGTAAACGCAATAAAGGACAAACATAAAGACCAAAAATGCAAAATTCGCAAAAGGAGTGAGAAACTAGATGAAAAACATGTTCATGACCCTTATTCTAACATGCAAATGATGGGTCCAATGTCGATGTGGCACAGGGATGCAAAAATTGCACTTAGATAATTTCCTGAAAAGTCAAGGTCTAAGGTGCAAAATTCACACATAGGTGCCAATGTGGCCAAAATGTGAAGCTAAAGATCAAATATCAGTAAAACATGATTTTTAAATAGATTCTATGATTAAATGCAAAATAAGGGTGAAAAATATCCCAAAATATGTAGGAGAACATTTAAAACCCTAAATGATGGATTTAGAAATAATCTAAGGGTCAAAATGTAAATTTTGTATTTAGGAATGATTTAATGTGAATCTAGGGACTTTTATGCAAAATCTCAGGGTCTGATTATGATAAAATTTGGGCTTTTATGCTAGTCAATGCAATTATGATATTCCCTGAGGTCTAGAATGCAAAATGCACAAAGAAAACTAATTTTTTAAAGTTCTGGGGGTTAAATGCAAATTTTCAGGACCAAACTGTAAAGAAAATTCAACTTATATGAAGGACAGTGTGATTCTTAAATATTTTAGGGCTCTGATTGCAAATTTTCTAGAGAAAATCATTTTTAAAGACTTTAGGGGCTAAATGCAAATTTTCAGGACTTAAATGTGATAAAAACTCAATTTTAATGCTTATCAATGTAATTTTTAGAATATTTAGGGTTTAGAATGTAAATTTCACTAAGAAAACTTATTTTAGTAAGCTTCAGGGGTTAAATGTAAATTTTCTGGACCTAAATGTAAAGAAATTATGTTCCAAGGACCCAAATGTGATAAAAACATGCATTAACATGTTAAGAATTAAAATATGAACTATTCAGGAGGGCCACATGCAAAATTCATAGAGAGAATAAAGAAATAAAAAGTATTTTAAAACTACAGGGATTGAAATGAAAATGTCTGGACCCATATGCAATAAAAAAGGATGTAAATGTAATAAACTGAGGACTTAAAAGTAATAATCTAAAACTAATGAAATTGGGCCTAAAAAGACCCATTCGAAGATCACCGGTGGAGGGGCCCGAGCAAAACTAATGCCAGCGATCTCTCCTGCGAGCTTTTGGAGGCAATCCAATGGTCGGAGGGGCACGTGCAAGGCTGGGGAAGCACCATAGAGTCACGACGGACCTCTCCGAGTGGTGGGGTGTGGTTGGGGAGGCCCGAGGCCTCCCCCCCCACCTCGAGCTCTGGCGAGGGGCTTCTGACGGTGCTGGAGAAGACGACGGCATAGCTGGAGGCGGTCTAGAGGCTAGAGCGGTGCGTCGGAGGCTCAAGGAGCACTACAGAGGGATGGCGAGGCTAGGAGGACGCTCAACGAGGCTCGAGGAGGTCTGGAGACCTCCTCCCACCTCCGTCGCCAGCGACGGGAACGGCGAAGGCAGTTGGGTCTCCGCGGAAGCTCTGGCAATGGCGGAGTGGCACAGTGGTTTTCGGGGCGATGCGGGGAAGCCTCCGGAGGCCTTGGGGAGTCGTGGTAAGGTTGGAGCGGCGTGGGTGCATCTCAACGGCGAGTAGCGGTGGCTATTGGCTGCGGCAGGACGGCGACGGCGAGCGGGTTGGTGGCTTTCTCCGAAGAAGGGGACACAGAGGAGGAGAGGAGAGGAGGAGAGAGGAGAAGAGGAGAAGAGGAGGGAAGGGCCCCCTAAGGGCCCTGGCAGTGGCCAAACAGCCTGATGCCTGCCGATGGTGGTGAACCTACCACCAAAATCGCAGAAGACGATGGCCAGAGATGGCCTACCCCGCTGTGGCGCAAGCTAGGGGCCTTGGAGCCTAAGGGTTCATGCTTGAATAGGAAAAGAGAGGAGAGAGGGCTACTTGAGTGGCGTGTCACCCCCAACGGACTTCAGAAGCGGTGGCGACGTTTCCGACGACGCTCCGGTGGCCCTAGTTGCTAGGAAGGTGGCTACTGGATTGAGGACTTGGGATTGGATGCCTTCGCGGGTTGGTGGTTAAGGGAGAAAAGCTCTAGAGGCTGGAAGTGGATGGGTTAGAAGGCTCTGAAGGTTTGAAAGGTTTTTCTTTCCTTGAAGCTCGACGATGGCCAGCTTTATACTCCGGCAAGCCTTTTCTCTGTTGTTGATCCTCCTTCCTTCAGCCAATCAACGCTGTTGGATCGGGCATGAGCTAGAGGAGGTTGTCCAAAGATCCCAGAGGTTGAGATTTGCCCTTGATTTCTCAAGATTGTTCGTCGGCGTTTTCGCTAGAAAAATAGTCGCCAGAATTATTTTTTGAGTCTAAAGTTTTGAACTAAATTCTTAAATGAAATAGTGTTGGGCTTAATGGGCTTAGGGTTTTGGGTTTTTATTTTGATTTTTATTTTGGAATTTCTAGGACTTTTTAGGATTTTAATTTTAAGATTTTAATTGGGCTTCATGGGTTTAATTTAATTTCTTAATTTTGTGATTTATGGTTTAATTAGGGTTTTAATTAGTTTAGCTTTTTTTGTTTTATGATTTTTTAAAGATTTTTTAGGGTTTTGAATCTTAATTTAGGCTTTTTATTTATGTTTTATGATCTTAATTAAATTTGTGATTAAGGTTTAATTAGTTGGTTTTAAATTAGGTTTTAATCATTTTGGGATTTTTGGTTTATTTTGGCTTTAGAATTTTCATGGATTTTAGGATTTTGATTTTAAATTTTTAAATAAGGTTTTGTGATTTAAATATGATTTTCAATTTTGGGATTTAGGGTTTAATTAATTGATTTGAAATTAGGGTTTTGAATTTTAATTAGGGTTTGTTTTGGGATTTTTGGATTTTAACTTAGGGTTTATGGATTTATTTAGGGTTTTTGTGTTTATTTAGGGTTTTTGGATTAATTTGGGTTTTGAATTTTAATTAATTAGGATTTTTAATGGATTTCGACTTTAATTAGGGTTTTCACTTATTTACTTGGATTTTTAAATGATTTAATTGGATTTAGGTTTGAATTAGGGTTTTTGTCTTGTTTATTGGATTTTAAATTGATTTAATTTCTTTTTGCTTAATTTGGGTTTTTGTTTAATTAATTAGGGTTTTTATTTGATTAATTAGGGTTTTTATCAAATTTTAAGTGGACTTTAAATGGTTTTATTTGATTTGTTTGGTTTCAAATTTCATTAATTAGGGTTTTTATTGGATTTTAAGTGGATTTAAGTGGATTTTACTTGATTAGGGTGTTACTCGATCAATTAGGGTTTTTTTATTGGATTTTAAGTGGATTTTAAGTGGATTTTACTTGATTAGGGTTTTATTTGATTAATTAGAGTTTTATTGTATTTTAAGTGGATTTAAGTGGTTTTATTTGATTTGTTCGATTTCAAATTTAGTTGGGTCTAAGTGGGCTAGTGTGGGCTTGATTGGGCTTGAGTGGGTTGGGGTTTTGGTGGTCGCGACCAAAGCATCATCTGGAGTAGCCTACTACCAAGTGACTTTAAAATTGAAGTGTCTACAATTGCCTCTCCCTAAGCGAGGTCGAGGGATGGATGGAACCGAGACTGATGCTCAGGGTTGACAAGACACCCCACTTAAGTCCGCGAGAAAGTGGTATTTGTTGTGAGGTCGTGAGCCACTTATTCGGCCGATGCACCGAAGAGTCATGACTCGTGACCCATGCATGATGCAGACGCAAAGGACGACCTTGATGCCGGGTAATGCATATGGGCGATGCTGAAAATGAGGGAGGAGCACAGCCCCTGGAGGGGAGCTCAGCCCCCGGAGGGAGCATAAGGGATTCCTCGACACGTGCCGAGGTGTACTTGGACAAGTCTGTCAGACTTATAGGCCAGAACAAACCTGGTGAATGATGGACCCTCCGGCCCAGGAAGATGTAGGGCAAGATGTCGGACTTGCCGTTCGAGGGATAGACTGATGACTGATGTCAACTGGATAGTCTGGGGGTATCAGCCCTCTCCTAACAATATGACGGTTGTCAACCGGATAGTTCGGGGTATCAGCCCGAGAGAAGGGGCATTAGATAAGACTATCAAACTTGCAAGCTAAAGAATAGGGCATGGTAAGTTGACAGACCTACTGATCGGATAGTTCGGGTTATCAGCCCGATAATGAGTTGACGGACTCAATGCCGGATAGTTAGGCTATCAACCCGATAGTGACAATATGACGGTTGTCAATCAGATAGTTAGGGCTATCAGCCCGCTAATGAGTTGACAGAGTCAATGCTGGATAGTTAGGGCTATCAGCCCGATAGTGACAATATGACGGTTGTCAATTGGATAGTTACGGCTATCAGCCCGAAGATAGGGGCATCAAGATTCATCCATCTGGGGCGAACCTAAGATGAGATCATCTAGACCTCGCCTGGTCTAGGAAGGATATAAATGGCACTTGTTCACTTTGAACAAGTCCCAACAAGATAGATAGGATTCTGCCTTGCCTGGTACTAAAACCTAGGATGGCTTCGTTTGTCCAGGTGAGGGCAACAAAACGGTATCCCTGACTGTTAGCTGGGTGGGCCCTAGCACCAAGTCGGTGGGCAGAAAGGGTAGCAATTTGAGACAATTGAGCACACGTTACAATGACGGTAATTCCCTGTCAATCACAATCATCCAAACAAACTGGCTAGTGTGTCCCAAAGAATTTATTATAGCAGTCAAATATAATGATGATTACACTTATTTTCCCGTCTGTAATGAACAAGTAGCTTAAAACAAGTGTCAACAGTCTGGGTCATCCCTAGGCCTTTTAGAGCCTTTTACTTTCAGAAACAACATAGGAATTGGAACGGCTCTGCAGATCGACCAAGTTTCCTCCACTTCGGCTTGGTAGTCAGCTGAACAACCCTTGCCTTCTGTGACTGTACGGTTGCTCGATCAGATGGAGCCAGTAAGTAGGCGGGACAGCTCCTAGGTTGCTGTGTAATAGCTCAGTGGGTACTCCTGGAATCGAGCTGGCATTGATCCTTGAGTGAAGGAGTCTTGTTGATAATCGAACTGCCGCATTACTCTGATTGGGTGATATTCGACACCACCAGTCAACCCCAGCAGGATGATAAGCTTCATGTCAGTATCATTGAAGAATGCTTTGAAGTTGTGAGTTGCCGAAGAAATGATGCGCCAAGTCACCTTGTCATCTATTAATTTCTCCAGTCGTTCATATTCCATACGGACTGATATGAGGGTGTGGGCATGACCACGTTGGCAATAAGACTCGAAGGCTAACCGCTGAGGGCGTAAGACTTCTACCCCCAGATGAGCCGCCAACCACACCTGTAAAAAGGCTCCACAACCGTAGAAATGTTGGCACTATTGCAGTGATCGGTCAAAGGCTCGATAAGTCTCTACCATGATAATCGGGGCCAGGTCTATCTGATGGGTTATCACCACCAAAGCAATTTCTGCAACCTCGATGCTCACAACTGTTTGGCCATTGCAAAACACCAGCTCGCCTAAGAAGCGGACGACGAAGCCTCTCAACCATAGTTCATCGCCCAAGGAAGTGCGCCTATCAACCACTTTGTCAAAGTAGGTGAGTTGCAGCATAGGAGATTGCCCATCCGTATAGATCAGTTGACGACCGCAATCGTCGGTCGACAGGCTAGTGAGCTTGCTCAGCACAGCAGAATATCATCTCGTTGCATAAATACAGTGGGCCCAAGGAACTTTGGCGAACAGCATACCCGACGGACCTCTTCCAAGGTAGGGGTCAATTCAACCCTTCCGAAGTGGAATGTGTGATTTGCAGGCATCCAGAATTGGGTGGCTGCACACAGGAAGTAACAGAGACCTCCACATTTGCAATGTCTAAGAACTTCATGGAGATTCCTCAAGTTCGTAGCCTGTCACGGTCATCACTTGTTAACTTTTCAATCCACACCCGAAGGGCCTCCGAACATCTCACCGGCACAACCATCGTAAGGAAGCCCATAACTGGTGGGGAGTTGTAGCCTTTCTGGATTCAAGTCTGCAGAACATTGTTAAAAGGGTATTCAGAATGATAAATTGCTTTGTTTCATGCACATCATATTTCATACAGTCCAATGCAGATTGTAAAACATAGATTGTCGTCAAATATTGAGTCACGTGTCAATAGCCACTCTGAAACTGTGCACAAGAGACTGCTAGATCAGCCAATATACTCACTACCAAGGTCATCTGCTTGTGATGAGTTGATGGACCCATCATCGGATAGTTAAGGTTATCAGCCCTGTGATGAGTTGACGGACTCATCGTCGGATAGTTAGGGCTATCAGCCCAGAGATAAGGGGTTGGTTCTCAGATACAAGAAAATAACAACTCGGATCTCCTTCGGACATAAAGGAGTCACGAGAAAAGGAAGAAAGGCTGTTCCTGGGGAACCAAGAATCAGTGGCTCGAATCTCCTCTAGACTTAAAGGAGACACGAGAAAAGGACAAAGGTTGTTCCTGGAGGACCAGGAATCAGTGACTCGAGACTCCTTCGGACTTAAAGGATTTGCAAGAAAAAGACAAAGGCTATATTTGGAGAACCAGGAATCAGCGACTCGGATCTCCTTCGAACTTAAAGGAGTCGCGAGTAGAAGGACAAAGGTTGTTCCTAAGGGGACCAGGAATCAGCGACTCAGATCTCCTCTAGACTTAAAGGAGTCATGAGTAGAAGGACAACGGTTGTTCCTAAGAGGACCAAGAATCAGCGACTTGGATCTCTTCCAGACTTAAAGGAGTCACGAGTAGAAGGACAAAGGCTGTTCCTAGGGGGACCAAGAATCAACGACTCGGATCTCCTCCGGACTTAAAGGAGTCACGAGCAAAAGGACAAAGGCTGTTCCTGGGGGGCGAGGAATCAACGACTTGGAACTCCTCTAGACTTAAAGGAGTCACGAGAAAAGGGACAAAGAGCTATTCCTGGGGGACTAGGAATCAGTAACTCGGATCTCCTCCGAACTTAAAGGAGTCGTGAGTAAAGGGACAAAGGCTGTTCCTGGGAGGACCAGGGATCAATGACTCGGATCTCCTTTAGACTTAAAGGAGTCGCTTGTAAAGGGATAAAGGTCATTCCTAGGGGACCAAGAATCAGCGACTCGGATCTCCTCCGGACTTAAAGGAGTCGCGAGTAAAGGGATAGAGGTCGTTCCTAGGGGACCAGGAATCAGCGACTCGGATCTCCTCCAGACTTAAAGGAGTAGCGAGTAAAGGGACAAAGGCTGTTCCTGGGGGGACTAGCAATCAGTGACTTGGATCTCCTCTGGACTAAAAGGAGTCACAAGTAACGGGATAAAGGCCGTTACTAGGGGACTAGGAATCAGCGACTTGGATCTCCTCTGGACTTAAAGGAGTCGCGAGTAAAGGGATAAAGGCTGTTCCTGGGGGACCACGAATCAGCGACTCGGATCTCCTCCGGACTTAAAGGAGTCACGAGCAAAAGGATAAAGGCTATTCCTGGAGGATCAAGAATCAACGGCTCAGATATCCTCCAAGCTTAAAGGATTCGTGAGCAAAAGGACAAAGACTATTCCTAGGGGCCAGGATTCAGCGGCTCGGATCTCCTCCGGACTTAAAGGAGTCACGAGACAAGGGATAAAGGCCGTTCTTGGGGGACCAAGAATCAACGACTCGGATCTCCTCCGGACTTAAAGGAGTCAAGAGTAGAAGGACAAAGGCTGTTCCTGGAGGACCAGGAATCAACAACTCGGATCTCCTTCAGACCTAAAAGAGTCACGAGAAAGAGGGCAAAGGCTATTCCTGGAGGACCAGGAATCAGCGACTCGGACATCATCCGGACTAAAAGGAGTCACGAGAAAAGGACATAGGTTGTTCCTGGAGGACCAGGAATCAGCAACTCGGATCTCCTCCAAACCTAAAGGAGTCATAAGAAAAGGGCAAAGGCCATTCCTAGAGAACCAGGAATCAGTGACTTGGATCTCCTCCGGACTTCAAGGAGACACAAGAAAAGGGATAAAGAGCTGTTCCTAGGGGCCAAGAATCAGCGACTCGGATCTCCTCCGGACTTAAAGGAGACACTAGGAAAGGGATAAAGAGTTGTTCCTAGAGGCCAGGAATCAACGATTTCGATCTCCTTCGGACATAAAGGAGATACGAGAAAAGGGATAAAGAGCTGTTGCTGGAGGCCAGGAAACGACGATTCGGGTCTCCTCCGGACTTAAGGGAAACACGAGAAAAGGGATGAAGAGCTGCTACTGGAGATCAGGAATCAGCGACTCGAATCTCCTCCAGACTTAAAGGAGACACGAGAAAAGGGATAAAGAGCTGTTCCTAGATGCCAAGAATCAATGACTCGGATCTCCTCCAGACTTAAAGGAGACACGAGGAAAGGGATAAAGTGCTGTTCTCGGAGTCCAGGAATCAGCGACTCAGATCTCCTTCGGACTTAAAGGAGACACGAGAAAAGGGATAAAGTGTTGTTCTTGGAGGCCAGGAATCAACGACTCGGATCTCCTCCGAACTTAAAGGAAACACGAGAAAAGGAATGAAGAGCTGCTCCTAGAGGCCAAGAATCAACGACTTGGATCTCCTCTAGACTTAAAGGAGACACGAGAAAAGGGATAATGAGCTGTTCCTAACTCGGATCTCCTCCGGACTTAAAGGAGACACGAGGAAAGAGATAAAGAGTTGTTCTTGGAGGCTAGGAATTAGCGACTTGGATCTCCTCGGACTTAAAGAAGACACAAGAAAAGGGATAAAGTGTTGTTCCTGGAGGCCAGGAATCAACGACTCGGATCTCCTCCGGACTTAAAGGAGACACGAGAAAAGGGATAAATGAACTAGCCAACCGAGAAGTACTTGGTGACCGTTCAACAGGCAGGATAGGCGAACTATTCAACATAGTGACAGTCGGTGATAGTTCAAAAGGTAGAATAGACGAACTATTTAATTGAGAGACAGTCGATGATAGTTTGAAAAGTAGGACAGACGAACTATTCAACTGAGAGACAATCGATGATAGTTCGAAAAGTCAAGACATCAAAAGAACAATACCAAGAGGCAGTTGACATGCCCCTGGTAACGGAAGGATAATACCAAAAAATAGCTGGCATGCCCCTGGAAACAGGAGGATAATACTAAAAGGCAGCTGACATGCCCCTGGTATCAGAGGGATAAGGACGTTGCTAAAAAAAGAACAGAGGAAGCTAAAGCCTGGATAGCTGGTTTTGCCAACGATGGTCCGCTAGAAAACACTTGCTGGTGGGCACATCCTGAACTATGACTGCCTTGCTTGCTCGCTGTGTGACTACTTTGTCTTGTTCACTGGATGATGGCTGATCTGGATAAATTGCTGCTTTGATTCTGCACTGATATTCACTACATGGTTGGATAAGGGCTTCATGAGGGCATTGTTTCCTCCTCGAAGAAGATGGACTTGTTGGATGGTTTTTGACATCTCCTCAGTTTCACTGTTGTGTCACTAGTTGACTTTTGGGGAGTTTGACTTAGGAACTGGACTGTTGACTGTGTTCTTGCTTGCTGATCAGGGGAGTACGGATATTTTGACTTTGCTTTAATCTCAGAGGCTCATGACTATTGTTGTCCTCGTTTCTGCGCTCGAGCTATGGAGGAGACAACATGTTCTGGACGAAGATACTGTCCCAAGAAGGGTCAACCAACAGGACAGCTGTCATGCCCTTGGCTGACGGGGAAGGCTATCACCACGAGGGCAGCTGACATGCCCCTGGTGTACGATATCTTCTGCTAGGTCTTTGGCTGAAGAGAAGCTGACATACCCCTAGTTTGGGACCTAGTGGGACCTTGCAATGTGGACAAGTGATAATGCATGCAAGAATGATGGTGTTGTGTTGTGTCATCCCTCAGAATGAATTTGGAACGCTAATCATGCCTGCTATGAGAAGAGAAGAAGACCTTAGTTCACCAAACACTACCCGGACTTCTAGGCTATTGGTGGCTCTCTGGGATGGACTATTCAGTAGGTTAGGCTCCGTGCCAAACTCTTGGGGACTTAGACCTACTTTTTTTGTCTTTTGACTTATTTCTTTTCTCCCTCGTAGGCTTGTAGGCTCGCTCTAACCCTCGCTTGGGGGTAATAGGCATCCAGATTTGGAGGGGGCTACTGGGATTTTATGCAAGGGGTGGCTAGTCCCTTAGGCTACTTGGATTTCATGCAAGGGGTGGCTAGTCCCTTGGGCTGCTTGGATCTTTGGGATGCTTGCTTCGACTCCTCCCCAAGGTAAGTGGTAGGGATAGAGTTGGCCTACTTGCTTATCTCTGTTAGGGCTGCCTTCTGACTTCAACTTCTGTCTTCTTATTTCTTTTATGTCCTTGTGGATATTTTTATTTTTCTATTTTGGCTCACACTCATGCTCGCTCCTAACATTTTATCTCTCTCTGGAGATGTAAGTCCCCGTGGGAGTTTGGACATTTCGCCTAACCATGTTTGGGTGGTGGCTCCCTCGCTCGCTAGAATGTCTAGGTAGTGACAACTGAAGAGGTATAAACCCTTCTCAAGCAGGCTAGCTATTCCGATTCTCGTCATCGGGATGAGATGCTAATGCTTTATGCATGGATGGATACAGTTATTAATGCTTAAATTACTAATGCATATGAAAATAAAGAGGCAAATGCTATGGATTAAATGCACTTGGATCATTGATTATTTTGAGATATGCATGCATGATGGAGTGGTGGATGATGTATGATGCACAAAAGGATACTTTGCAAGGCAAGGATACGTGCCTTTCGCTCATTGGTAGTACTTCTTAAGATAGCATGTGTTGACCAGCTCAGCTAGCTCGACATTGTCCATATCTTCAAGGATTGTCGTGCCTCCCGAGTAGACATGTTTGATAATGTAAGGACCATGCCAGTTAGGTTGGAATTTACCATGACCGTCTGGGAGATGTATGGCCCGTAGAACTAGATCACTAGGTCTGAATTTCCTAGGTTGAACCTTTTTCTGATACGACCTGGCCATTCTCGCTTGGTAGCAGTGAGCATTGTACATAGCCTATAGTCTACACTCATCGATCAAATTCAACTGGATGTATCGGTCCTCGACCCATTCAGCTTCTTCTAGCTCAGCCTCCCTCAAGATTTTGAGTGATGGGATCTCTACCTCGACTGGCAGGACCGCCTCCATGCCATACACCAATGAGTAAGGTGTCGCTCCTGTTAAGGTTCGGACCAAAGTTCTATAGGCCTATAGCGCATAAGGGAGTTTTTCATGCCAGTCCTTATGTGTCTCGGTGCTCTTCTTCATTAAGTTTTTATTGGCTGACTCCACGACACCGTTCATCTGTGGACGGTACAGGGAAGATCTGTGATGTTTGATCTTGAGGCTCTACAGATAGTCCTCCAATCTCTGGGCCACGAAGTTCTTGCCATTGTCTAAGATAATGTACTGAGCTATGATATTATTCTTGATGAACTTTTCTTTGGCCACAGCTGTGACGGATTTGTAAGAGGCCGCTTCTACCCATTTAGTAAAGTAATCTATGGCTACCAGGATATAGCTGTGACCATTGGATGAGGTGGCGTCGATGACGTCTATCCCCCAAGTAGAGAAAGGCCATGGTGAGGACATGCTGTGCAGTTGCTGAGGGGGAGCATGTATGAAGTTCCCATGAATCTGACAGTTGTGGCATTTGCGCACGAAGTGACAGCAATCTACCTCCATGGTTGACCAAAAGTAGCCTTGCAGCATGATTTTCTTGGCTAGCAATACTCCATTCATGTGGGGACCACATGTCCCAGCGTGGACCTGAAGCATCAAGGTATCAACCTCTTTTTTGTCGACACACCGCAAAAGCATCTAGTTATATAACCCTCTGTATAGACGTCCCCCGCCCAACACGTATCTTGATGCCAGGCGTGCTAAGGTCTTCTTGTCTACTGGTGATGTGCCAGTTGGGAGATCACCTGATTCCAGGAAAGTCTTGAGGTCATGATACCAGAGATGCCCCGCTGACGGGTCTGCTTCTTCTATGCTCATGTAATGGATGGGTTGCTCCGCTCGAGTGACTGACACGTCGACCGTGCGCTCTTCTAGGATTGAGAGCCAAGAGGCAAGAGTTGCTAGTGCATCTGTGTAGACGTTTTTGGCTCTACTCATGAAGGAGAAATGCACTTCCTCGAACTCCTTGATGAGCTGTAAGAGATATTAATGATATAGCACTAGCTTTGGATCCTTGGTTTTCCATTCGCCACTGATTTGGGATATGACTAACATGGCATCTCCATGCACCTATAATTTCCTTGTGCCATGTTCTAATGCCATTTGCAGTCCCATGATGCAAGCCTCGTACTCGGCTTCATTATTGGTGCACTCGAAATTGAGCTTTCTAGAGTAGGGGGTCATCTGTCCCTGTGGTGTTGACAGTACCGCACCGATTCCTCTACCCCTCTTGTTGATAGCTCCATCGAAGTATAGGTGCCACCGGGACTTGTCTTCTGGCTCATCAGAATCTGCTTCTCCCATGGCGAACAGAATGTCTTCATCTGGGAACTGTGTCTGTAAAGGCTCATATTCTGGCAACGGTAGGTCAGCTAGGTGGTCTGCTATTGCCTGTCCCTTCATTGATTTTTGTGTGACAAATGTAATGTCGTACTGAGACAGCATCACCTACCACTTCACGCATCGCTCCACTAATGCTGGCTTTTGGAACAAGTACTTCATGGGATCATGTCGGCATAGGAGAAGGACCGAATATGCCATCATATAGTGCCTGAGGCATTGGGTGGCCCAAATAAGTGATAAGCAAATTTTCTCGATGGGACTGTACCTGACTTCACAATCGTTGAACTTCTTACTCAAGTAGTAAATGGCTCTCTCCCTTCATCCTGTTTCATCATGTTGCCCAAGGACTGCGTGCATGGAGTGTTGGGTGGTGGAAAGATATAGCAGCAGAGGTCGCCCTGGTGTGGGTGGAACCAGGACAGGAGGCTTTGTAAGGAGCTGCTTGATTTTATCGAATGTAGCTTGACATTCTTCATTCCATTGGATCTGTGCATTCTTTCTTAATAGCATGAAGATGGGCTCACAGATGGGAGTAAGCTGTGCGATAAACTGGCTGATGTACTATAATCGGCCCAACTAGCTCCTAACTTCCTTTTCTGATGCAGGGGAGGCATATCAGTGATGGCTCTTGCTTTACTAAGGTCGACCTCGATTCCCCTTTGACTGACGATGTATCCCAGAAGCTTACCAGAAGACATCCCAAATATGCATTTGTTGGGGTTCAGACAAAGCTTGTACTTCTTGAGGCTATCAAACAGCTTTCTTAGACAAGCCAGGTGCTCCTCAGGCTCTTTGGACTTGGCAATCATATCATCTACATAGACCTCTATTTCTTGATGCATGAGGTCGTGGAAAAGTGCAAACATTGCCCTTTGATAAGTTGCGCCTGCGTTCTTGAGCCCAAAAGGCATCACAAAGTAGCAGAAAACTCCCCAAGGAGTGATAAAGGATGTCTTCTCCATATCTTCCTCTGCCATCTTGATCTGATTGTACCCTAAGAAACCATCCATGAATGACAGCATTTTGTATCCAGTTGTATTGTCCACCATGACATCTATGTGAGGAACTGGGAAATCGTCCTTGGGACTCGCCTTGTTGAGGTCTCTATAGTAGATGCATATGCGGACCTTACCATCCTTCTTTGGCACTGGGACAACATTTGCTAACCACTCTGGGTACAGCACCATCTTGAGGAAGTTCACCTTGTGCTGCTTCATGATTTCTTCTTTGAGCTTCAGAATTCATTGAGGTCGCCATCTCCTAAGTTTTTGCTTGACGGGCCTCTCATTAGGCTTCAGGGGTAGCTTGTGTACCACCACTTCGATGTCTAGGCCGACCATGTTGTCATAACACTAGGCAAAGACATCTGTGTATTCCTTCAGAAATGTTAGGAAATCTGCCCTAGCCTCTAGAGATAGCTTAGCACTGATGAGCACCTCTTTGACATCCTCTATTGTGCGGATGTTCACTCGTTCAGTCTCCTCCTCGACATGCATGTTTGGGCCATCTGGATCATTGTCGTAAGGCTGGAATTCGGGTGTCTCCCTGTCTTCATCTTTGTCATCATCCTCCTCCTCACTGGCGATGAGCTCTGATATGATTTCCTCCTTGAAGGTTGGGTTCGTGATGTCAAAGGAGAGGATGTGTTCTGATTTCTGTCCCTGAGGATTCTTCAGGATGGTCACACTGACTTTGGTGTTCTTGTATTTGCATTGTGTGGCCTCTGGCGCTTTGATAATGGACTCTGCTGACCAGCTGGGCTGCCCCGTGTCCTTGGCCTCTGATACTATTTTTTGGTCTTTTAGGTTTTCCAATTTTTTTGGGTTTTCTGGATTTTTTGATTTTTTTTTTTGGGTTTTCTAGATTTTTTGATTTTTTTGGGTTTTCTGTAGTATGTACAAAGGGTGCGACTGATTGGCAGCTGTCCTGCTGCTGACTGATAGGAGTGATGCCGCTCGGTTTTCCCCCTGAGCTTAACTCAGGGTCTTTTTTTTTGACCCTCACCTTGCTTAAGCTGAGGCTTCTTCTGCACATACCACCTAGACCCGCCTCCCGGCTACAAAGAGATTAACTCTAATGGTCTAGTGGGTTCTGGCTGTGAATTAGACAAGACCATGATGAGTGAGTGGTTCGACTGCTGGTGGGGAACTACTGGCTCTGATCCTGAGGTCTTTGACTTTCCTTCCCTCAGCCTCTGATGCTCTGTTGTATCCTCAGCCAATACTGACAACTGCTCTTGGAACAGAAGCTCCAGGTCACTGACTTGCTCACTCACCTGCACTACTCTACTAACTGTCTCATCCTCTACCAAGATGCAATCAGAATCCCTATCAGTACTCTGCTCTACCACTGCCTCCTCTGGACTACAGGGCCTCTGCTAATTGAATCTAAGACTATTGCGAACAGTGTCCTGGACTGACCAACTGCACTGATGGGTCTATCGATGTCTTTGCTTGCAGGACTACCACTATGGGGCTTGCTGCTTGGGGGATGGCCGATATCATCAGGGCACTTACCATTGGCTGAGACTGTGACTGCACCATCTGGAGTTGGCTCCTCTCTGTGGTGGCTTGGCTCTGATTGGGATCTAGTATCCCTGCACTAAGAAAGTTGTTGAGGCTCGACGAAATATAAATCTTTTTGTACCTCTGGGTTTGCGAATATCCGTCTTGGTGCAGCTGGCACCTGTATCCCAAGCATTCGAACTCTCGCCTCTCTTCTGCCTGGATGGGCTCGGAGATTCCTTAGCCGTGTCGCTCGAGCAATGTTCCTTTCTTGTATCCCCATTTGCGACACACATTTTCAATCATCTGGAGGGGATTGCCACGAACGGTCAGGTAACTGACACGCTCGAGAGCCGAAATGTAATTGACAGGCTCGAAACGGTTGACCTGGAACATAACATCAAATGGTTTAGGATCGAAGCGGACGGTCTGAAGGGAGACAGCGGAGACTGACTCGACCTTTTCTTTGTCAAGATCTTCTGCCAAGACAACAACTACGTCATTGCCCCAACGGAATTTAACCATGCGGTGGAGGGTCAAGGGGATCACCTAATGCTTGTGCAACCAAGGGCGCCCAGCAAAAGATTGAAAGAGGACTCCAGATCCACAATGTAAAATTTAACGTCGAAGACTACAAGCCCTATGGTGAAAGGGATAACCAACATCCCCAGTGCATCGTGATGCGTGTTATCAAAAGCCGTCATTCCCTTCATAGTTTGTGTGATATCCTCGACTTTGAATTTGATTTTATTTGCTATACGCAAAGGGCAAACATTAAGGCCTGCGCCATTATCAACCAAAGTGAGGGGAATTCGGAAGTTCTGATATTGCGCTGTAATGAATAGGGAGTTGTTATGATTGACTCCTGTCAAAGGCAATTCTCACTGGAAAAGGAAATAACATGTGGCTCTGCAATCATGCCCACCACATTCTCAAGAGTGGACGGTTCTATGGTGGGGGAGACATGAGCAGCCTGAAAGACCCTAAGGAAGGCCTCTCGATATTCTGCAGAAGTATGGATGAGATCCCAAATGGAGATATTAGCCTTGACATTCTTCAGTTGAGATGTGATGTCGGCAGAGGGCTGCTCCTGCCTGGTCGAAGAAGTAGGGACTGAGCAAGGGACCGTCCTTGCAGGTTGAGGGGCTGGCTGACGAAGGGGTCTGACTAGACAGGATATAGGATAGGAAGTCGAGCAAGAGGTCAGATAAGATACGGGACTAGACGCTGGAATAGAGACTAGACAAGATACTGGACAGTACACTGAATGGGAGATTGGACAGGGTTCTAGTGAAGAGATTGGACAGGAGGTTGAACAGAGATGGGACAAGAATCTAGGTAGAAGGATGGACCAGAGATTGGATAGGATTCTTGGTAAGGGGTTGGACAAGAGATTGGATAGGATTCTAGGCAAGAGGTTGAACAAGAGATTGGACAAAAATCTAGGTAAGACGTTGGACCAGAGATTAGATAGGATCTAAGTAAGAGGTTGGACAAGAGATTGGACTGAATTCTAGGCAAGAAGTTGGACGAGAGATTGGACAAGATTCTAGACAAGAGATTGGACGAGAATCTAGGTAAAAGGTTGGACTAGAGATTGGATAAGATCTAGGTAAGAGGTTGGATAAGAAAAGTAGGCCAATGGGTGACCAGATTGTGTGGTTGCCGGTGCAGTGGTACGCTCTGCTCTAGTGGTCAGCCGTATCATGTGGACCATTGACTCGAAACCAACATGAATAAGATGATAACATGAGTAGGGGGGGCTTACCCCTAGTATAGATCGGTGGAGATGAAATGGACTTCTGAGGTCCCAACGCCTGCTGAGTTGTCATGCACGAGCATGGGCTAGTTGACAATGTTGGCATAGGCTGATGACGCTTATGCCTATGTAGGTGGTGGTGTAGGTGCAGTGTGTGCCTCCAGAGTGTCGATGACGATGACCTTATGGTCAATCAAGTCTTGAATGGAGTTCCGAAGATCCATGCAATTGTCCGTCGAGTGGCCCACACAGCGGTAGAAATTGTAGTAGCGGCTCGTATTATACCACCCCAGAAAAGGATTCAGTGGGGGGTGGATCTTTGGGAGCTTCAGGAGTGACACCACCTTAGGGAGGATGACGCTCAGTGGCTCAACAAGTGGTGTATATTGTCGTGCAGCACGTGGAGGCCTTCCTTGCCCTGGGCGAGCTCCTTGCTGGACCGGTGCCGCGAGATACACCAGCTAGGCGTATACTATGGTGTGTGCGGTGCCCTAGGTGTGGGTGCGTATACTAGCTGATTCGGGCCTGGTTGGTTCACCACATTGATGGGCGTGGCCGATGACTCTACGAATGCGACGGTAGGCTTAGGAGGATCCTGCCTCTTAGGGTAACTGGTACCAGCACTGTTGCAAGTGCTACTGCTCGCCTGGTGATCCGGAGATGAGGCTTGCTTGGCAAAAGCGGCGAGCGCAGGAAAGCTACCATTGCGGAGAGAGCTCTCTACACATGCGCTTGCCCGAATCAAAGATGGGAAGGTGGTGACAGGTTGAGTGCTCAGTAGAGCCCCAACATCCAACTGCGCACCTCAAATAATGATTTCGATAGACTCTTCATCGGAGGGCCTATCTTTCACTTGTGATGCATGGGCGCACCAGTGGCCGACATACTCCCCGAACGGCTCGTGGGGCTTCTCTTTTGTGGCGACAGGGTCCACCATCTTTGGGACCAAGTCGAGATTAAAGGCATACTGGTCCATGAACGCCTACGCAAGGTCGTTCCAAGTCTTGATCGAGCCCATGTCAAGCGACGTGAACCACTTGAGGGCCGGACTAGTGAAATTTTTTGGAAGAGGCGGATTAGCAGCCTTTCGTCAGCCTGGAGCTGAGCGAGATCTCTGCAATATTCCCGAAGATGTGAGATGGGACAACCCTTACCGCTATACTTTTCAAAATCTGGGATTTGGAACTACGGTGGGAATGTCGCTTCTGGGAAGTGATAGAGGTCTCGGAATCCGTAGGGTTGGCGATTGCCTCCCCGCACTTGACGAAGTGCCTTCTCCAAGTCACCCACCCTAGCGTGGAGGGTATCTAGAGCTGCTGCTGATGAGGGTGATGTAGCAAGGGGAACGGTCGCATATGTTGTGTGGGTCGCACCTAAGTGCTCCTCTGGATCCACCATCATGCCACCTGGTGTCGCGGTATGATGGCTAGCATATCCGTGCAAGAGTGCTGGGTGTGGTTGTGGAAGTGATTGTGCTTGAACCTGATGGTGTGCAAAAGGAGGATGGACAGAGAATTGTGTGGCAGTAGGTGTTGAGTGCGGGAGTAGCAGCTGCTGTAGCGGTACAGCGCTGGCTGCAAGCTCTAAGGATGCTGCACTCTAGCCAACCCGAGGGGTTGACCACCAGATGCCGGAGTTGAATGTTGTGCAGTGATGTGATGTGTCTGAGCCTGTGGTGTCACACCTAGTGTGGGTGCAGTGAGGAGCTGGGGTGAAGGCTGAGGTGGGGGTGCCGATGCCAAGAACACCAAAGCAGGCTGTCGGGGAGCCTTAGGAATATTAGGATCTATAGTGGACTGGATTGCAAAGGCCATGCCCTCGATCCTCTGAGCGAGAGCCAGTAGATATTCTGCTTGTGCAGTAGGAGACCCCTCAGGGATAACAAGGGGTGGCACAGTCAAAGGTTCAAAAGTCACAGATGGGACAGAAGCAGGTTGCCCTGGAGACAGGCAATCTGCAAGGGGGTTGCCACAGTAGGTAGAGTGCTGAAAGAGAAGGATCCTTGAGGAAGTGGGGCCATCATTGATACATCTAGAACCCGAGCTGGGGTCATTGAGATGGACTCAATGCCTGGCTCCAAACTGGCCGGAATCAAGTGATGTCCTACAGGATGGGGGACAGAACCTCCATGATGCACGAAGGGGACAGAGGGAATGGCTGAAGACACAGCAAGGGTAGGAGGGACCGTAAAGGAAGTGCCTTCTAGAGCGACAACGGCAAAAAGAGACTCACTAGTGCGTTGGGCCATAGCTGTCCAGGAACGGGTGAGAACCGAGCTACGGCGGCAAATAAAAGGATGGATCCTAGGACGAGCTATTGTCAAAGTGACAAATAGCTCAGAGAAAGATGATCAGTAGCGAAGTGTTGCAAACAGAGGAGCCAAGGTGGGAACGCTCGAGCTGTGGCTAAGGAACTCATGGTCTACTACCTGAGAAAAAAAAGAAAACTGGTTGGGGTTAGAACCAGCAACAAAATGCAGTTCGTTATTGTGGCGTGAATGGCACTCATGCACATGGATGCAACTAACACACTCTCTCTTATCAGCTAAGTGTTTCCTAGCAGGTTGTCTACTCCAGGATCACACAGGGGTAAATAGGTCTCTGACTAAGGCTAGAAAGTAAAGGTCCTCGCTCTAAATCCTGGCCAAAGCACAGGTAGTGAACGAGTGGTGCGTTGGTGGCCTCGTTTCCTGCAGTAGCATGGAGTTGTACCCTCTACTAACACCAACACGACCCCGGACAAGGGGAGACAAATTAGTAACACGTCCTACGCCAAAGCTATAGAACAGATTACCAGAATTGCCCTTCGTGGACTGTAGGTGGACTCAGGGGAGAAGAATGCATGCCCTATATAATCAATCATGAAATATGCTTTAGTGTTTTTTACTTGCATTTTATTAACCAGGGGAAGAGTTTGATTTAGTCTCTAGTTTTGCCTTATTAATTGTTCTCTGAGTTTGTGTGTTTTGTTTTAACCAGAAGAGGGAAACAAACATGTCTCTACTCTCCTAGGCATGTCAAGTGTGAAAAAGGGAAGAAAACACACAAACAAGGCAAACAGGCAAGCAAACAGCAAACATAAGGCATGATCATGGCATGTGCAAGTGTCGTGGCATCATGATTGTGAAAAGGAAAACATCCATCACATCAAAAGGCATGATATATAGCATGTGTGTGCAGTGACATAGCAAATGTGTGAAATAAAGTGCAAAAGGTTCGCTAATTAGGCAAACAATCACCAACAAAGCAAACAAACAACGTATGAAGCCAAAGCAAGCAAAAATGACTAACCTGAAAGCTGGAATCTGGTTATCCCCAGCAGAGTCACTAGTTCTGTGACCATACCGACCCGAGGGGTCCCGGTGTGGAGTCGCGCTAGAGGAAAGGAGATCACAACCATGCCAAGATGGTGAAGGCGCTAGGAAAGGTAAAAGATAAAGAAAAGGAGTCGCCACTTAGTCTTTTAATGGACAGACGAGGAAAACCACAAAAAGATGGATGTCTGAAGTGCAGATGCGAAGGTTGGATGTCTGCTAACCAGAGGATGGGTAAGGATTCCTATTACGCACGAGGAAGGTGTTA
>JAMKQA010016030.1:0-19239 GCA_024699735.1 Posidonia australis
TCATCCAAGACTGAAATCATGCATGCAAAGACATGCCATATCAGAGAATACACACCATAAAAATCAAAGTCAAAAACACCCGGGAAAGCATGCAGGTTATGATGCGAAGATGATGATTTATACTCTGACCAGACTGGTGCACCAAGATGGTGCGCTGGTGCGCCAGGATGGTGCTCTGGTTAGGTGCGCCACCTTGGTGCTCCAGTGTGGTGCACTCCAGAAAATCTGAATCAGACTGTTGTCTGATTTTAGATTCTGGTCCAGATGCAAGAGATTAATTGTGATTTATCTTAACTAGATTGATTAATCAGATGGTAAAAAGCTGAAATATGATGAAAGCAAGCAATGAAATTTTTTTTATCATGCAAGATCATGGGTTAAGGGTTGAAAATATTGCATTGTAGATTCTAAAGAGCATGCAATGAGCTAATGAACTTAACAATCATATGCAAATGGTGAACATATAAAGAGTATATTTGCAGCTCATTTCATAGCAAGTATTTGCACGAATCATGATTCATTATATAAAAGCAGAGATGAGAACAACATACAGAGATTATATGATGCAGATTTTAACATACAGAGCATCTTATACGTGGTGCAATCATCTCATCATAAAACAACAGGAAAACAACTTACTAACAGATCATCTATCAAGTTTTTACATGCTTTTATATGGTGTAATATCTAGAGTTTAAATAAAAGGATAAGTGAAAGAGGAGTAAGGATCTTACCTTACTTATGGTGTTTCCTCCTTGAAGGCTCAAGATGATATTTCCTTGTTGCTTTGGATGGGCTGAGAATGCTCTGGAATGTAAGGGTATCTCCAGGAAACGAGAGAGGGTTGCTGGTAGTAAGTGAATGGCTTAACCAAAGAGTGATGAGTTGCCAAGTGTTCCAAATGGTTGCCAATGGAGGTCTTTTTATAGAGTTCCACAAGGGTAACTCCCATGGGATGCAGACAGTCTCTCAAACGAAGAGCCTGGTATAGATCCACATGGAATATCCGCTGGCGAGGGTTACAAGCACGGGAGATGGAAAGCCAGCAGCTAGCACTCTGAAAAGTAGTTGTGCGCCAGCTTGGTGCGCCAGGATGGTGCTCCAGATAAGTGCACCACCTTAGTGCTCCATCTAGGTGCACCACTATAGTGCTCCTGCTTGGTGCTCTAGTCAGGTGCTCCAGTCAGGTGCTCTCCACTAGCTATCTGAATTGCCAATTGGGCCACAAGCTTGCTATGGGCTTGTGGTCGGTTTATGCAATGATCTCTGGCTAGTTAAAAGGTTGAGTAGGATTCAAAAGTGGTTGAGCTTGCCACATCCAAAGCAACATCTGGAGAGTTTACGTATGAGCCACCTCAAAATCGGAGTGTCTACAGATGCCCCTCCCTGAGCGAGGTCGAGGGATGGAGACAACCGAGACCGATGCTCAGGGTTGACAAGATACCCCCATTTTGAGGTTGCGGAGGAATGGTGTTTGCTGTAGGCACTATGTCACTTACTGGTGGATGCACCGAAAGTCATGACTTGTTGCCGAATGTAAATGCAAAATGCATGTGACTGCTGGGCTAAATGCGGGAAATGCGTGATGCCAATGCAAGATGCAAATGCAAGAGCCGATGCTTGAAAGTAAAATGCAAAACTGATGCTAACATTGTAAACACAAGAATGGGTGCTGGTAAGGCGATGCAATGCTGATGCCAATGCTGAAGTAACAAGGCTAAAACAAAGAAATCCTGCACATAGAGGGAACCACTGGTAGGAAAATGATAAGTTGTCGGATCATCAGCCGAATTTTTAAGGTTATCAACCTGAAGAGGCGGGATATGACAAGTCAATCAAGTCTTGCCATCCCGAACGCCTGACAGCATGACGGTTGTCAGTCTAGTAGTTGGGGATGCCAACCCAAAGAAAAGGGGCGTGACAAACATACCATTTGTCAAACAAGAAAGAGAGCCCTGTCCGCACGGACCTAGGGCAAGAAAAGGGATTTCACGCCCACGATACCCGAAAAAAAAATGATAGAATAGGACCTTGACCGTCCGGTCAAAAGGTCAAGCAGCTGGATTTCGCGCCCGCGAAAATCCAAGGAAAAGGAAACGACCGCCCGATCAAAAGGTCAACCAGCTAGATTTCGCGCCCACAAAAATCCAAGGGAAAGGAGATGGCCTTGACTGCCTGGTCAAAAGGTCAACAGTTGGAATTCGCACCTGCGAAAATCCAAGGAGAAATATATGACCTTGACTGCCTGGTCAAAAGGTCAACAGCAGGATTTCACGCCCACGAAAATCAAAGGAAAGGGACCCTAATCGTTTGGTCAAAAGGTCAACCGCTGGATTTCACGCCCGCGAAAATCCAAGGAAAGGGACCCTGACCGCCTGGTCAAAAGGTCAACCACTGGATTTTGCACCCGCAAAAAACCAAGGGGACCCTGACCACTTGGTCAAAAGGTCAACTGCTGGATTTCGCATCGCGAAAATCCAAGGAAAAGGGGACCTTGACCACCTGGTCAAAGGCCAAACAGTTGGATTTCACGCCCGCGAAAATCCAAGGAAAAGGATAAGACCTAGACCGCCCGGTCAGAAGCCAAAGAAAAGGATCTTGCGCCCGCGAAAATCCAAGAAGAAGCGGTCAAAGGATCTCATCCGCCTGGGAGGTGAATCTGGAAAAACGAAAAGCGATAATCCCTGGATTGTACCTAGGAAGGAAATTGGTTGTAATTGTGCTCCGATTGGCAAAACTGTAAATGTGCTTGCTGCTGATGCTGTGGTACAAAAGCTGGCATTCTTGCTGAGATGCATGTACAATCTCCTTTGAAGGAACCTTGCTGGAGTTTTCGATCTAATGTGGCATTGTTGCGAAGTTTGCAAAAAGTAGGGACCTATATGCAATTTCCCAAAACATGTAGGTTTTATTGCAAATTTCATGACAACCTTCTGATTGCTGTATTGCCACTATGCTGTGATATTCGATATTCTACTGTATATCAACAAATGTCTGCTTCAAACAAAACTTCCCACATCCTTTGTAGACTATTCTGCAAATTTAAGAAATGTAGGGGGTTTTCTGAAAATTACCCCATCTGGTGCATTTTTGCGGACCATGTGCTGGCTTTTCTTGACACTATATATTTTGCTCTTGAAGTGCAAGCTATGGAGTGCTAGGGGCTGAAACGCAATTTTCACTGCCATTTTGCATTTTGAACCTCGGCTATTAAATTATTCGCATGCGAGGGGCCCACTGGATAACTACCATAACCGCCAATCATATTCTGTATTTCTTCTTGTTGCTTGATACTGCAAATAGGATTATGCTTCATGATTTCAGTTCTTTGCTCCTTATTTTTCCATTTCTTTATTCTTCCTTACTAACATAAACAATTCATTTATTACTCCTCTTTTTTTTGTTACTTCATTTCCCCTCACCTGTTATTTGTCCTTCTTCTTCTTTATTTTTCCCAATCTTCATTCCCTATACAGGAGACGAAACCCATTCTCCATTTCTCCTCCTCTCCCCAACGAAATCTCCCTCTCTTCCCCTCAAGGCCGTTAGCAAGTGCCCCAAGTGGTGCGCCGGTGAGGTGCTCAAGGGTAGTGCGGCAGCTAGGCGCGACGGCTAATTGCGGCGGAAACTTTCCACGGCGGAAGCTTGACGGCGGCCCTGACGACGGCGATGGACCGGACTCTTCAAGACTGGCTGGACAGAGGCTCTCGGTGGAGGTACTCCCTTGATCTCCTTTTTTATGCATTTTTTGCTTGGGCTTGCTCCATTTTTGCTTCTTGTTTGGACGACCGGCGGCTCATGGGTTTCGACGGGCACGGGTGATTCTGGTAGTCTGTGGTTGTTGGGTGTGGCGTGCGTGGTAGTTACTCCAGCGGTGTGCGGAGTGAGAGATGGGCTGGCCGTGGAGTGGGCGATAGGCTGGCCATGTGGTGGTGCTAGTTTATGAGCTGGATGTGGAGTGGGAGATGGGTTGGCCGTGGAGTGGGCGATGGGCTGGCCGTGTGGTGGTGCTGGTTGGGTGTTTTGTGTATGTGTGTGTGAGGTGAAGGTGATTTGGATCCTGAGGAGAGAGAGCTCGTGTAAGCTGCCTAATAAGACGAGGAGAAATGGGGAGATGGGCGTGCTGGTTGTTGGGTGTTTGGTGGTGATGTGACGTTGGGTTTTGGATGGCCGATTGCTATGTTGGGTTGAGAGAGGTGCTAAAGAAGGAGATGGAGCGCATAAGGTCGAGGTTGCTGTGAATGGTGTCGGGTGTTGGGCTGGAGATGCTTGGGAGGTGCTTGGGTGCTTGACTGGTGATGCTTGGTGATGGAGGTGCTGCTGCTATTTGGGTTCACAGGCTAGTTTCTCTCATGGGTGGAGGGGTTGTGTGAGGAGAGGAAGAGAGGTGGAGTGGGTTGTTGTTGTTTTGAGGAGGAGAAGGTGAGGGTGGCTCGTGGTGGTTCCAGGTTTGAGTAAAAGAATTTGTTGTTATCCATGCTATATACTTTTTTGACTGAATGCCATGCTGCTTCTCTTTGCCATTGGAAATGCGATTCCATAACATAAATTGCATTGAATCAATATTGGCCACTTTAAATCAATTATCTGGTGAAAGTAATAGCACACGCGGGCATAGTATGTTTCATGTTCAGTCCTTCATAACAATAGTGGTATGTCCTACCTTGTAAATTCAAATAGCAAAAACATCAATAGTGCACCACAACCATCAATGTTTCACGTAATTACTTGCTTAATGTAAAGCCTTTTCTATAACGCTGAGTTGTAACTGCATGCCAACTTTATCCACATTCTGTCATCATATGCCATTGTTCTTCACTTTAAATGCAATGCCTTTTCTATTCAGCCAATGAATGTAATGCCATGTCTGACTTCGTCTTGGGCTCTATTATGCTAGAATATTCTGCATTTGCCATGCATGCTGCTGCTATTTATCTCTTGGTTTGGCCTTTACCCTTCTTCTTTTTTTTTGTAGGATGACCCAGTTCCTAAGGAGGAAACCCCACAGCCTTCTCGAGACATGCCTTCTAGTTCTCGTCCCCGGCGGCGAGGTAGCTCCTCAAGGTCACGGGCCTCTAGTAGCTCGACTCCTGCTGTCCTTGTCGAGGTATGCCTAACTGGAAATATTTGCATACATGATACAAATCTGTCATTTCTTTAACAAATGTATTTTCAGGAGTCTGGCAACTTTGTTGGGCGACTACTTAACGGCGATCACATTTGCGAGAGCCCCGACTTTGGGGTAATTATCTTGCCTTAACATGCCGTGATTATGATAATTTGCTTTCTGACTTTGCATTTTATTCTGTTCTTTGCCATTTTTAGGCCGGCGATGCTAACCGGGTCATGCGGTGTCACTGGGACCCCTCCTCGATCACTTTCATCGTCTTCCGGAATTCATGCAGAAATTTCTACTTCACCGGTCCCCGTTTGGCGGCTTACTTCGCATACCAGTTATTCACGGCCATTATAACTTTTTCCGAGCTCTGGTGGAAAGGTGGAGATTCGAGACACATACCTTCCACTTCCCATTCGGAGAGTTAACTGTTTTGCCCGATCAGTGGGCCCTACTGATGGGTCTCCCCTTCGGCGATGAGCCGATCATAGGCGAGACCACCCACGGCATGCACCTGGATCCTGCACATTTAGGTCATGTTCCTCCTAAACCACCTAGGGGGAAACACATGATTACAGTGGGGTGGCTGAGAGAGTGGGATCAGTTCTGGCCCAACCCTGAGCCGAATAGCGACGAGGCAGATTTTGTGTTGAGGCATTTTCTGCTGGATTTGCTAGCAATGGTCTTCTGCAACTCTTCGGCTTATTGCATCCATGCAGATTGGTTAGCATACCTAACCAATTTGAAGTATTTGGATCATTACGATTGAGCTGGTGCCAGCTATACTTGGTTGATCAGCAGGCTCGACAACGTAGCCAGGCTGGGGCGTCGTTCTTATGTGGGATTGTATCCTTTGTTGATTGTAAGTATTTATTTTCTTTTTTCCTTTTTGCAAAACAATTCCCTTTTGATGAGATCTGATTAACTGTCTCTTTGCTTGCTATTTCTAGTACTGGATTATGGAGCACATTACATGGGGGCATAGCTTTGGCCGCCTTCGTGATGAGCTTCTTCCTCTCCCATGCCAGTGGGTCGAGCTTGACCACCGGGCTGCTGTAGAGGTTTATAGCTACGATTCCTACCGGTATCTACTAGACTTGGTAGAGCTCGAGGATGTAAGGTTTCACGCATTGGATTCAGTTTCTGTATGTCTACATTGCCTGTGTTGTCTACAATTGTCTATTCTTGCAACAGGTTCACCTGCGCCAGTTCTCCAGATATGATGCCTTTAACTGGGCACCTCTGAACTCTGGCCTCAATCTGAGGGACAAGCAGGTAAAATTCTGTTGCATGAAGAAGTCGGCGTATTTCCTCTCGAGGTGCGTGACGCATAAATTCCTGAACAAGTTCTGCATTTTTGCCCCTACTCCTTCTGACATGGACCTTCCGGACCCATCTCGTGTTGTGGCTAGGAGTTGGCATGCTGCTGATGTGGCTTCTCAAGATAGACACGTTCTTCGAGAAGTCAACTATACAGGCGAGTACAGGCGAGTTGCGAAGCCCTATCTCTTTAAGGAGGCCGTGCATGACAGCCAACGTAGAATGTGGTATGCTTCCGACTGGGCCAAGGTAAATTGTTGTAATTTCTGCTTGAAAATTTCTTTTCATACAAAAGGATAAATCTGACATTTGTTTCATTTCACAGGGCTTCGAGGAGCAATTCGCCTCTTTTTACAAGGACATTCAGCGAAAAAGGGTATGTCTTTACTTTTGTAAATTACCATTTTCATTACAAACATGCCTGATATATTTGCAAATTTGCAGGAATTGCGCTGGCGCAACATCATCCGTGTACTTCTTCCCCCTTTTATTTACACAGGAACTTCCTTTGACATTATATTGGCCACTGATACAAATCAAACATTCTTTTTTGACAGCAAGATTATCCAGCCCATGAAGTGAACGTGGCTAGTAGCGGAGAGTTTACCATGGAAGCATCCGAGGAGGACCGCTCTGACACAGAGGTTTCATAGAGGGTTCAAAGTTCTTCTACCCGCTCCCAGGCTGCTGCTGCTGCTCAGTGGTCACACCAGATCACTAGGCGAGGAGCCCGACTTCTAGCAAAGAGTTTCCAAGAGGCATCGTCCGACAAGGAGGAGTCAGACGAGGAGTAGTTGTCTTCTTCTTTGTTATTTGCCAATTTTTGTATAAATATTAAAACTGTATTTTGAACCATGTATCTTTTGAAAATTTCTTGAATGCCAATCTGACTTTGAGATGCAACCCTCTTCTTGGGGTATTTGTCTATGCATGAAGGATAAATGTTCTATGCAGGTTTAAGAACTGGCGTCAATTTGGGCGAGATTCAAATTTTAGGGGAGGTTCTGCCGAATTTTTGCCAGGGTGGTGCGCCTCCTAGGTGCTCCCCATACGCGTGCCACTGAGGTGTGCCACCTTGGTGCTCCTCTCAAAATGGCCAGTTTACCTTCCTTTTCTGCTGCGACCCCTTTGCTTCTTCGCTATATAATTTTGCATTTTTAGCGAGATACGCTGCCATCCATTCTGAAAAAGCATTCTCAGGCCTTCCACCTCTCTTGTAGCCCTCTTTTAAATCTTCTGGGCCTTAACTGTGCCTTTCTTTTGTCACAATGGTACGTAGACTCCTGTCTTGAGATGAATCTCTGCATATGCATATGTTTATTTGCTGATTTTTCTTACTTATACTTCTTCACATCTTGCTACGTGAAGGCAACATACGGATTCTATAAAGATATGTGTGGCTTTTCCTCATATTCTGCAAGGATATTCTGTTTTGCTTCCATTCTTGGGCTTCTATGCTTATTACATGAAGTGAGGTTCCCTTTGCATTTTAGATTTGCAACAAGACAAATTATTCTGATCCATGTTCATATCCTGCCAATTTCCTTCTTTGTTTATAAGCTTTACGTGCTCTTTTTCTACCTTGAGATTATATTCTACCAGATTATTCTGTTTGCCCCCAAGCTTGTGCCAAGTTCCTTTCGTTCATCCTCAAATGTGATTTTGCTTCCTTCCTGCCATATTTGACCCAAGTCCATTTCCACAGGGCTACCCTACCATGGTGACACCAAAGCACTACTCTGATGTTTTGCGAGCCTAGATTGATGCACTGACTGTTGCAGATCGTGAGCAATTGCAGATTTGGGGTATATCTTCTACATTACTAGACATTGCTAAGGTGGAAGTAAACTGGCATTTGTTGTGTGCTGTAGCCAGATTCTGGAAACCGACTTTCCATGTATTTTGCTTCGAGCAGACGGAACTAACTCTGACCTTGGAAGAAGTTAGATGGATATGTGGCCTATCACCGTACATGTCTCTGCCTGTCTTCATGCACCGTAATAGCTATGCTTCGGTCCTGAGCCAACTTACCGGTTTATCCCAGAGTGCTTGCGAGAGGAGCCTCATTTGTATGGATGGATCAGCTACCATGCTACGCTTGGATTATTTTGACAAGATTATCAACAACCATTCCTCCTTGGGTAGCTTGTGGCTTCATGGCTTTGTGGTACGCTTTCTTGGAGAACTCATTTTTAGCCATGGCCGGATGACAATGGTTATCGAAGTGGCAGAAATAGTGTTGGCAATGGTTACTCGTCATATTGATCTTGCCCCCATTCTTCTGGCAGAGACCTATGTCGTCTTGGATCGGGCACTAAAACGTTCCAGGCATTTCTATAGCTGCGGTGCTCTAGTGCAAGTGAGTAAACCATATTATTTCAATGTTCTGTTGTGTTTTATCTAATCATGCTCCGCTTTCTCTTGCCAGGTTTGGTTTGCTACCCATATGGGAATGGAAGTCCTTTGCCCTCAGCATTCGGCATTTGAAACTTATAGCCATACCAACCATTCACGGACCCTTCCAGGCGTTCATGAGTTGTGTGACAGACTACGAAATCTTACCAAGGACACTGTCGTTTGGCGCATTCTGTTCTCAACCCCAAAATCCTTTACTGTCTTCTTTAATGATACGGACATGTGACTTGTTGTCCTTCCAAGGATAACGAGTTGTGTGGAATATCATCTTGCCCGTGTTCTTCGCCAATTCGGCTTTTGCCAGGATTCAATTGAGCAAAGTCCCATCCCTGATTGCTACAAGAAATATATTTGTGACTCTGATGTGACAACCTCAGAACTAGCCCGCATGACGCGTGTCGGTATTCAATCCTCTGATCTTACTATTACTGAGGGTTCAGACTGCACAGTAGAGTATGAAGCTGAAATATGTGAAACCTGGCCCATAAGCGAAATTCCTCCTAGTGGCACTTGCTTTACAAAGGCTGGCAGCTCGAAGAGACCTAGAGTCGACTGAAATCATCTGGTTCACTATTGTCGAATGAGTAAAACTTGTATAACTGATGAGCTATAATAAAATAAGAACTTGCTTGCATATTGTGTCATCCTGATTCTTGTATTGCTTGCGCATGCCCACACATTTCTTATAGCACTGTCCCATTGATTGGCTTAGAATGGCAGCTGGCATGCCCCTAGTCAAGGACCTCTTCCAACCGAAGAAGCGACTAACATGCCCCTAGTTAGAATTCACGTTTGCCAATATTACAACTCAAAAAGGTAGTTGGCATGCACCTGCTTGGAATATGGACAAATGCCTTGCAAAGTGATGCAAATATGTGCGATTAAAAACTAAGTGCTAAATACAATGCAGAGGCAAGATTGATGCATGATTTATAGACGTTGGTGCCCTCAGGGCCAAGCAAACCTGTATTGCCTGCCATAAGAAGTGAAAATGCCCTCAACTCACATGGCACTAACCTAGACACTTAGGTTTATTTGTAACTCTCTTATGGAGATCATGGACCCCGTGCCAAACTCCTAGGGCCCTACACCTACTCTTTTAATAATTCACATTTGTTTTACGCCCTCAAAGGCATATTGGTTGACCCTACCCCTACTTGGAGGTAATAAACACCTAAGCTGAGAAGGTGGCTACTGGTCTTTTAGCTAAAGGGGTGGCTAGTCTCTTTCTAAATGTAAGCTTTGTTGGTGTATGCTTCAACTCCTCTCCAAGTTATGTGATAGGGATAGAGTCGTCCTATATACCTCTCTCGTTGGAGCTGACTTCTTTCTACAACTTCTGTCTTCTTTCTTTCTTTTTGTGCTCCGAAGACTGTATTTTTTCTTTATTGCTCCCCCTCACTCCCGACCTATCATTTTTCCCTCCCTCTGGAGGTATAGGCCCCTTGGGAATTTGCACATTTCATCCATGTTCCATGAATAATCACTCCCTCACTCCCTAAGTCATATGGGTAGTAACACCTGAGGAGGACCAAACTCTTCCTAAGTAGGCTAACTTCCGATTTTCCTCATCGAGCAATGATGATGCTTAATTATGATGCAGCATAGAATATGATTTATGTTATGTTGGGATGCAATAGCCTAAAATACTAACATGCGGATGCAAAAAAAAACATAGAGATGCAGGGTTCACAGTGCAAGGCTCGAGATTAACTGGGGATCATTGATAATACTTTTTCAGATAGGAAGCATTGACAGGCTCTAATTACGCCCCCACGATCCATGTCTTCAAGAATGATTGCACCTCCAGACACGACCTCTTTTACTATGAATGGTTCATGCCAATTGGGCCTGTATTTTCCTCGGGCATCAGGCAAATGAATGGCGCGCAAAACCAAATCGCCTAGCTTAAAACTTCTGGGCTGGACCTTCTTCTGATATGCTCAGGCCAGTCGCTTCTGGTAGCATTGGGCATGGTATAAGGCTTGTAGTCTACATTCATCAATCAAGTCCAACTGAACACAGTGATTTTGAATCCATTCTGCCTCATCTAATTCTGCTTCCTTCAAAATTCTTAATGACGGAATCTCTACTTCGAAAGGAAGGACCGTTTCCATACCATATACTAGCGAATACAGTGTTGCTCCTGTTGATGTCCGGACTGAGGTCCTGTAAGCCCACAATGCATAAGGCAGCTTCTCATGCCAGTCCTTGTGGGTCCCAGCCATCTTTATAAGATTTTTATTGGCCGACTCCACTGCTCCATTCATCTGCGGCCCATAAAGGGAGGATCTATGATGCTTAATCTTGTAATTCTGAAGATAATCCTCAACTCTCTTTGCTATGAAATTGGTCCCATTATCTGATATGATGTCATGTGGAACTCCATATCTGGCGATAATATTATTCTTGATAAATTTTTCTGTGACTACCGCTGTTACTGTCTTATATGATGCTGCCTCGACCCACTTTGTAAAATAATCGATGGCCACAAGAATGTAACGATGTCCGTTGGATGCTGTTGGATGAATGGCCCCGATAACGGACAATAAAATCCAAGGTGATGACATGCTATGTAACTGTTGTGGGGGAGCATGTATAAAATTGCCATGTATTTGGCAGTTGTGGCATCTTCTCACAAATCGGCAACAATCTGTTTCCATAGTGGACCAGAAATATCCTTGCAGCATAATCTTCTTGGCTAAGAGAACTCCATTCATATGTGGACCGCAAGTGCCTACATGAACCTTTAGCTTTAACATGTCTGCATCCTTCTTGTCCACACACCTAATAAGCATTTGATTATAAGATCTCTTGTATAGCTGCCCTGCCCCGAGCACATATTTGGAGGCAAACCGTATCAAAGTCTTCTTATCTGTTGCGGAAATTTTAATATCATTATACCAGCGCAATTCATTTGTTGGTGGTGCTTCCTGAATATGTATGCAATGTGTTGGCTGCTCTACACAAGTGACTGAGATATCCATAGCCTGTGCCTCTGGGAGAGATAACAATGATGCCAGGGTAGCTAAAGCGTCTGCGTACGCATTCTTGACTCGACTCATGAAGGTAAACTTAACATTATCGAACTCATCATTCAACTTCAGCAAATGCTCATGATATAACACAAGTTTTTGGTCTTTTGTTTTCCAATCACCATTGATTTGTGAAATGACCAACATTGCGTCTCCATATACTTGGAGTTCTCATACACCGTAGTCTTTTTCCACATGTAATCCTAGAATGCATGCCTCGTATTCAGCTTCGTTATTGGTGCATTCAAATGTCAGTTTCCTTGCAAAGGGGATTAGCTGTCCTTGCGGCATTGCCAAAACTGTACCAATGCCTCTTCCTCTTTTGTTGACTGCACCGTCAAAATAAAGACACCATTGATGCTTGTCTTGAGGAATTTCTGATTCTTCGTCGCCCATGGCAAATAAGATATCTTCATCTGGGAATTGTGTCTGCAGCGGCTGATATTCTGGCAAGGGTAGGTCGGCCAAATGATCTACCATTGCTTGTCCTTTCATAGACTTCTGTGTGACAAATGTGATATCATATTGTGACAGCATCACTTGCCATTTCACACATCTGCCCACCAAAGTTGGCTTCTGAAATAAATACTTGATAGGATCATGCCGACATAATAGCAAGACTGGGTATGCCATCATATAATGCCTGAGACGCTGAGCGGCCCACACCAAAGATAAGCAGGCTTTCTCTATCGGGCTATACTTGACCTCGCAGTCATTGAACTTCTTACTGAGGTAGTAGATAGCCCTCTCTTTACGCCCTGATTCATCATGCTGTCCCAGGACTACTCCCATAGAATACTGCGTTGTTGCGAGATATAATAACAGAGGCCATCCTGGAGTGGGGGGAACTAAAACTGAAGGTTTTGCCAAAAGCTGCTTGATTTTGTCAAAGGCCGCTTGACATTCATCATTCCAATGTGTTTGGGCATTCTTCCTCAGGAGCTTGAATATTGGTTCACATATAGGTGTAAGTTGTGCTATGAACCGGCTGATGTACTGCAATCGCCCCAACAATCCACGAATTTCCTTCTCAATGGCAGGGGGAGGCATGTCGATAATAGCTCTAGCCTTGTGAGGGTCCACTTCAATCCCTCTCTAACTGATAATATAATCCAGGAGCTTTCCAGAAGATACCCCAAATACACATTTGTTGGGGTTGAGGCAGAGCTTATACCTCCTCAGGCGGTCAAACAATTTCTTTAAGTAGGAGAGATGATCCTCAGGCTCTTTTGACCTGGCAATCATGTCATCCACATACACGTCAACCTCTTGGTGCATAAGATCGTGGAATAATGCTGTCATGGCCCTCTGGTATGTCGTGCCTGCATTCTTCAGTCCAAATTGCATTACTCTATAACAAAAGGCTCCCCATGGGGTAATGAAAGACGTCTTCTCCATATCTTCTTCGGCCATTCTAATCTGATTATATCCTAAAAACCCGTCCATAAATGACAACATTTTATGTCCTGCGGTGTTGTCCACCAGAATATCTATGTGGGGGAGAGGGAAATCGTCTTTGGGGCTCGCTTTAATGAGATCTTGATAGTCAATGTACATGCAAACCCGCCCATCTTTCTTCGGCACAGGCACCACATTGGTGAGCCACTCAGGATACAGCACAACCTTAAGAAAATTGACTTTATGCTGCTTCATGATTTCCTCCTTAAGCTTCAGAAGCCACTGAGGTCGCCATCTGTGAAGCTTCTGCTTGACTGACTTCGAATTTGGTATTGGTGGTAATGTATGTACTACCACCTCAATGTCTAACCCAACCATGTCATCATAGCTCCATGCAAAGACATCTACATACTCTTTCAAGAAAGCTATAAATTCTGCCTTTGCTTGTGGTGATAATTTGGCACTAATGAGTGTTTCCTTAATATCTTTTGCCATGCCGATATTGATAAGCTCTGTCTCCTCTTCTACATGAAGATTTGGACCTTTCAGGTCATTATCATGAAATAGAAACTGCGGTGGCTCATTTGCGTCATCATCTGCTCCATTAATCTCATCCTCCTCTCCATAGGCAATAAGCTCGGACAGGATTTCTTACTCAAATGTCGGATCTGTGATGTCAACTAAAAGGATCTCTTCTGATTCCGCACCCTAATGGCGCTTCATGACAGTCACAGTGACCTTCGTGTTCTTATATCGGCATTGTGCCACATCTTTTGCTTGCCTGTCCGGATGACCTGAGGAGTTAGGGGTTCCTACCTCTGAAGTTGATGCCTGTCTATTTACATTTTTGGATTTTTTGATATTTTTTGGATTTTCTTTTTCTTCTCTACTATTTACAAAAGATATGGCGGCTGTCTTGCTGCAAGCTAGTGAGACTACTGTCACCTGTCTCACTTGCGCTCAACTCAAGTTGTTTTTTTTTTTTTTTGACACTTACCCTCTAGGTGAGGTTTATACTTCCAATGCCAACTAGACCCGCATCCCGGCTGACAGGAGATTAACTCCATTGGTCTAGCATCCCTCTTTTCTGCCTCATACAGGACCATAATTGAAACCTGGTCCTAGGGTGGTACTGGTGATTCTGTCTATGGTGGTTAAATGACCGCCTTTCCCTTCTTGACTCGGTCATGTTCTGCCAAGTTTTCTGCGAGCACATCCAGCTGTTCTTGGAATAAAACGTCAAGATCTCCAATTACATCATCTTCCAGGCCACTCCCTGAGTCTGTCTTCTGGACTGAATCCTCCAACACTACTGCCTAGCCGACTGCTGACAATTCTGACATTAAAAATGTTGAATACTTATGTGACTGCTCGCTGAGCTGCTCAAGGCCCTGCTCTGTCTCTGACTGGCCATTTTCTATATATGATTCTTCCGGATAAACCCAAACTGACAACTGTGACACTGACACTATGTACGAGCTTTGATTTGGATCCAAGACGCCAGCACTGGTGAAGTTTGCTAAATTCTGTGGAATAAACATCTTGGAAGACTTACCAAAGCGTGGTGATCTCTTCTTCTGATACCGGCATTCATACCCTAAACCTTCGCACTCTATACATTCTTTCACTTCGATCGACTCGGCGATTCCTTGGCCATAAAGCCCAAGAGGCGATCCTTTCTCGTATCCCCACTTGCGACACATATTATCAACCATTAAACGGGGGTTACCGAAGTGGACAAATGGCAGGCGTGCTCAAAAGGAGGAATGAAATTAACCGGCTCAAACCGGTTAACCCCATAAAGAACATTAGAAGGTTTTGGTTCAAAATGGATGGTCTAGGGGGCTACTGCAGAGACTGACTCAACCTTCTCTATATCTTCTACCATGACAACAATGACATTGTCATCCCAGCAGAACTTAATCATACGATGGAGGGTTGAGGGAATGATCTGATGCTTGTGAAGCCAAGGGCGTCCAAGCAAAAGGTTGAAAGAAGGTTCAATATCAACGACATAGAATTCTACGTCGAAGCGAGCAGGGCCTATGGCCAAAGGAATGATTAAGATCCCAAGTGCATCATGATGCGTATTATCGAAAGCCATCATCCCTTTCATGCTGGTGTAATGTCTTCAAACTTGAATCCGATTGCATTTGTCGTACACAAGGGGCAAACATTTAAGCCTGCTCCATTGTCTACCAATGTGAGAGGGACGCGAAACCTCTGATACTGCGTGGTGATAAACAAAGGGGAATTATGGTTGGTGCCAGATGGAGGTAACTCTAGACTAGAGAAAAAGATAACTTGTGGCGCCACTATCATTCCTACCATGCTCTCTAGAGTAGCTGGCTCTATGGTTGGGGATACACGGGTAGCTTGAAAGACTCTAAAGAAGGCTTCTCTGTGCTCTGCCGACGTGTGGATTAGGTCCCAAATAGAGATATCAGCTTTAACCTTCTTAAGTTACCCTGTTATATCAGCTAAGGGTTGGCTGCTACTAGCAGGGACAGGTGGTGCTACTCTAGGCATAGGCAGTTGTGGGGAGTGTGCCTATAATTGGACAGGGGTTGGTGCTATAGGTGCTGGCGATCTAGACTGGGCCTATGACAGGTTTGGGTTCTATGTTGAGGAAATAGGCCTTGGTGTTGGGGGTTTGTAAACTCTACCCGATCATGTCACTTTTGCACACATTCCTGTGGCATAGTTGTAAGGGACACGATGCGTGTCGAGGGTAAGAGTCACAACAACCGGGGGGTGGGCGATTAACTGTACAGGCGTGGTGGAAGAATGCGGGTAAGCATGAGGGTAAGTCTGAGGATAAGTCTGAGGGTACTGGTGGGTCTGAGGATATTGGTGGGTTTGAGGATAGGATGGGTGACTCGGCCTAGACTAGGGCCAGGCTGAAAAGCAAATCGGGGCTAGAGGCTAGGAGTATATGACAGGCGACGCCACGGTGTACTCCGACTCGACAACTGGATGAAACATATTAATAGATTCCTCGGAACCGTCGAGGAAAGAGCGATACAGCTGGTGGTGAAAAGGGGACGACTCATTATGAATCAAATCGGTTGGAAGGATTGGGGGTGAAATAGACTCAGAAGAAGAAACAAAATTGACTCCCGAGGAACCTGATGCTCCTGAGGGTGAATGCTGTGGTAAAGGCTGACTAACTATATTGGTGTGTGCTGGTGGTGCTTGTGCGGCTACTGGTGTGGGTGCTGGGTTGGTTGCTTGATTACTAATCACTATGACCTTTTGGTCAATCAAGTCCTGGACAGCGTCCCTCAGTGTCAGGTAATTATTCGTCGAGTGACCTACGACCCGATGGAAATTGCAGAACACATTCGCGTTATACCAGGCAGGAAGTGGATTAGGCGGCGGGCGCACCTTAGGCAGCCTCAGCAGGGACACGACCTTTGGGAATACCATGCTCAATGGCTCCACTAATGGGGTATATTGGCGCCTGTCACGGTGTTATCGCTTCGGCTGCGGATATGCCAATGGTGGGCACGTCCTGGCCGGTGTGGTAGGGTACATTGGTGTGGCAATGGGGGTAATGTGTGACGCATGTGGTGCTCTAGGTGTAGGTGTGGGTGCATACACTACTTGGCGTTGTGGGGGCGGGCGGATATTTGCAAGAGCAGCAAGGGATCTAATATACGAAATTGTGTTCTTGGAGGGATCCCGCCTCCTAGGTGGATTGGCATTATTGTTCTGCTAGCGCCACTTTGTGAGGTAGTGGCTTGCTTAGCAATTGCAAAGAGTGTTGGAAAACTACCGCCGCACAGTGAGCTCTCTACACGGGCGCCCATTCGAAGTAGTGCAGAACAAGTGGTGACTGGCTGAATGCTAAGCAGAGCCTCGACTGCTGGCTGTGCTCCTCGGATCATGATCTCAATAGACTCCTTATCGAAGGGTCTATCTTTGACCTGCGAAGCCAAGGACCGCCAACATCCAACATACTTCCCAAACGTTTCTTGGGGCCTCTGCTTAAGAGCGACTAAGTCCTCCCACTTTGGGACTAAGTCAAGATTAAAAGAGTACTGTTCGAGGAACGCCTGGACAAGGTAGTCCCAAGTCCAGATGGTGGCCATGTCGAGGGAAGTGAACCACTTCAACGTGGGCCCCGTAAGACTCTTCTAGAACAGGCGGATGAGCAATCTCTCATCAGCTTGAAGCTGTGCGAGGTCTCCGCAATAGGCTCTAAGGTGGGAAATCAGGCAGCCCTTACCATTATATTTGTCGAATTCTGGGATTTGGAAATTCGGTGGGAGTGTCGCCTCTGGAAAATAACAAAGGTCTAGGAATTGGTAGGACCAGCGGTCCTCGCCCTGCACATGCCGGAGAGTGCGCTCCAAATCATTCACCCTCACAAGGAGAGCGTCTGGAGCTACTGCAGTCATGGATTGTGTAGCAGATGAGGGGGCCACGTACACTCTATGGTTTGCCCCTAAGGGCTCCCTTGGATCCACCATTCCACCGTCTGGTGCTACGGCAGGATGGCCAGTTTACACGTGCATAGGTGCTGTGTGCTGGGAGACAAAAGATGAGGCTTGTGTCTGATACAAGGGTGGAGACAATGCAGGGGGTGGTGCTACAGGTGGTGCAGAATGCAGAAGCAAGAGCTGTTGGACTGGAATGGCCTCAGGTATAACGCTCATGGCAGGCTGTGCTTTCGCCAGCCTTCCAGATAAGAGAGATGCATGTTGTGGTGGGTGTTGTGACGGTGTTACAAAAAGTAATGTCGACACCCCTATCGTTGGAGAGACAAGGGACGACGACGGCTGTGGGGGTGGTGCAGTGGGTGCAAACTGTGATCCAAAAGCTGGTTGTAAAGGCAACTTGAGAGTCGGAAATGACAACACTGAAAAGGGCTGGAGCGCCAATGCCAATCCTTGCAACGCTGATCAGTTGGCATGTCCACAAGGCGTACGGGAGTTGCTCGTGCCAATCTATATGAGTCTTTGCCATTGTCTTTAGTATCATGACAAGATTCTTGTTGGTTGACTCTACCACACCGTTCATCTATGGGCAGTATGGTGAGGATCGGTGACGCTTGATTTGGAAGTTCTGCAAGTAATCTTCGATCCTTTTGGCAGTGAAGTTCTTCCTGTTGTTTGAGATGATAGCATGTGAGACGCCGTAGCAGGCTATATTGTTGTTCCTGCGGAACCCATGTGTCACGGCGATGGTGACTATCTTATAAGAGGCTACCTCCACCCACTTGGTGAAGTAGTCATTGGCCACGAGGATGAAGCGATTGCCATTTGAAGCTATTGGATGAATGGCACCGATAACATCGATCCTCTAGGTGGAGATAGGCCAGGGCGAAGACATATTGTGTAGCTGCTACGAGGGAGCGTGGATCAAGTTCCCATGAATCTGGCAGGCATGACCTCTTTGGACAAATTCACAATAGTTTGCCTCCATGGTCAAGTCCTTATTGCAACCCACTTGGTGAAAAGGGAGCACGTTTCCTGAGTTGATTACCGAACTGGACTGCTCTACTTCCTCTACTGTTGTAACCATGCCGGTGAGGAGATTCCGCAAATGAATGCGAAATCGGACGGCAAAATCACGTCGAAAAACACAAAACAAAATGGAGTTGCCACCTAATCTATTATGGAAGACAAGGAAAACCATAACATGAAAAATAAATCATGCAAAAAAACAAAAGAAAAGGACAAGTCTACGAAATAAAACCAGAATGCGGGTAAGGATCCCTGTTACGCACGAGGAAGGTGTTAGGCACCCTCGTACGCCCGATAAAATCGGTCTTCCATGATTTCACCCATGAAATGTCGGCTCTTCAGCCTCTTGCTATACGCCCAAGGGCGATATGCCATGCCATGCTAGTGCCTTATGCTAAATGGGTGCATGATGTGTGGGGTGTGTCCTATGCTCAGGATTATCACTCTTTATTTCGGGTCAATCGCATATTGCAAGTATATTGCA
>JAMKQA010016031.1:0-14761 GCA_024699735.1 Posidonia australis
ATTGTGTGTGGTCAGGATTGGACTTGTGTGATAGTCCTAGGATCCTGAGCTGTTGTTGAATCATGAAAATGATGCTTTGACTTGTTGCCAGTCAGTGTTTGTGGTTTGGTTTTGAGCCCGGTGAGACCTTGTGTTTTAGGCTGAAACTTGTCAGAAAATGTGTTTTGGGAAGAATCCCCTGTTTTGAATGGTTTGTTTTTTGGAAAAATGAAAATGAATTCCAAAAGAATTTCGAAAGTGGTTTTTGTTGGATTTCCACATGTTTTGGGAAAAAGAAAGGTTGTGCCTTTTGAGGAAGCCTGACTTGGGACAGAGGTCTCAGGTGGTGTTTTGTAAAGGACGTGGATTTGATTTTTTTTGGGTATGAATCCCAAGTGTAGTTTAATAGAAAGAGATTTCAAGGATTTAAACCAAGTTTTTCATTTTAGGAAACAAGTTTTCTCTGATTTTATTGTGCTTGCTTGTAGTTGAGTGTTTTGGGAGCGCGTACTGGGTGACTTAGATGTCACTCACGCGTGCTGTGTTTGTTTCAGGTGCAGACCGCGTGCAGCTAGTTTCCGATGCGGGAATCGGAGTTTCTAGCCGCGCATCGAGATCCTAGAGGTGAGCCTGGTTACAGTCTTTATTTCTGTGATTTGTGTAATCAGACTTGTGATGCTATTGTTTGGTAGCGTGTCCGGATTCGGGGCGTTACATTTAGTCCCATCCCCAATCTAAATTTCTAGACTAAATCTAAAACAAGTCCTTTAGTTAATAAATCAATTGTGTTATCCTTAGATTCAACAAAATCTACAGCCATTACTCCATCAAAAACAAGTTCCCTTACAAGCTTTAGTACTAGAACATTTCTCCATTTTTTTTATTGTACTTGGAAATTTTGAACTTAGCAATTGTTGTCATGATATCACAATATACTAAGATTGCAGTACGAGACTTATTTATCATATGTAAATGAGATTGAAGTTCTTTTAGCTATTCTAATTCCATCTTAGTTATGTCTAGAGCACACAATTCAATATCAAGAGTGGACCAAGATGATATAGTCTGTTCCTTAGACCTCCAGGTGATAGCACCACCACCCAAGATAAAAACATATCCTATAACAACATTACTTCTTGAGTTCTTGGTTATTCAACTTGCATCATTACACCCTTCAAGAACAATTCTTTTTTTACCATAATGCAGTTCAAGTGATATGATTCCCTTTAAGTACTTTATCACCCTATTCAAAGCCTCCCAATGAGTACAGTTTGAACAACTTGTGTATCTACTTAATTTCGACAAAGCAAATGAAATATCTAGTCATGTACAATTTGCAAGATACACCAAACTTCTAATGATTTGAGAATATCATAATTAAAACATTGAAACTCTACTTTCATTCTTGTAGAAAAGCTTTGAAGTCACAAAGTTTTTCACAAGTCTACAGTTTGTGCATTCAAATCTCTCCAAGATTTTTTCAACATAGTGACATTAAGAGATTATTACACCATCAACTTATCAATTTCAGACTTAAAATCACATTACATTAGCTACACTGATGTCTTTCATTTCAAATTTACTACACAAAACAATTTTGTCTCATTGATAATTCCAATGTTTGAGTCAAACAATAGTATACCATCAATATACAGGCATAAGATAATACAATCATCAACAACTACTTTGCAGTATACACATTTGTCAAACTCATTTACCATAAAGTCAAAAGAAAAAAAGACTTCATTAAACTTTTCATATCATTACCTAGTAACTTGTTTTAACCCATACAAGGATTTTACAAGTTTACACACTTTCTTTTAATTCTCACGTGCCACAAATCTTTCAGGTTGGTCCATATAAATTTCTTCCTAAAGTTTATCATGATGAAATGTAGTTTTGACATCCATATGATGAATAGTGAAATCATATTGAAGGTCAATGCTATAAGCACTCTAATTGTGGCCATACAGGAAATCGAAGAATAGATATCAAAATAATATGTACCTTTTTTGTACAAAACCCTTGACAACTAATCTAATCTTATACTTATTAATGGTTCCATCTATATTCAATTTCTTCTTAAATATCTACTTGCAATCAATAGTGGAATACCTAAGAGATAATTCAACCAATTATCATGTCCCATTAGACACAACTGATTGAATTTCACTATTAACAGTTTCCTTTCAAAACTTAGTTTCAGAAGAAAACAAAGTTTGTTTGAAGATTGTATGATCTTCCAATGTATCTGAATATCCTTACTCTTTTACTCTTTTTAGGTTTATTTATTTCCTAGGTATTCCCCCCACATTCATCATCCTTTCCACGTGATCCGAAATGGAACATGTAGTGGGTGTAGAATATATAGATGAAATATTTTAAGGTAAACCAATTTTCATAGGAAAAACATCTTCAAAGAATGTCACATCACAAAATTTGACTATTGTGTTAACATTTATGTCATAAATCTTAGACTTGATCACTAAAAATCTATAAGCATAACTAATTTCAACATATCCTAAGAATATGACATCTACTATTTTTGTCTCAATTTCTTTCTCTTATGTTCTAGGATCAGTACTTTTGTAAGACCCTAGTACTTTTGCTTGTTCAATTACTGACTTTCCTTCTATCATATGATACTTTAGAAATTTAGATATAGAATATTTTTCAAGACCGAGATTTTTAGTATTATAGTTCTTATTTAATGCAACCCATAGTGCCTTCACTATTTAGGATGAGGAGGCACTGTATACATCGAATAATATGTTGGATAATGCAACATAATACATCCACGACAACATTGATCCTTCTCAGTTCAATCAACAATCATCTCTACACTTTTTGGGTATGTATCATTAGGCTTGGGACAGTTAGACTCAATGAAACTAAGTAAACCAATGGTGGTCAACCAAATCTTCATCTGTTGTTGCCAATGTTTGAAATGTTGATCGAAAAACTTCTCCGATGTACCAGCCATGTCCACCCTAAGTCAAAGGTTTGCAGCTGTCAATATATTAAACAAGAATATTTTCTCTAAAATTGTTGAAAATAATATGAATAAAACATGCATAAAAGCAACAATTGTATATGTAATTAATATATCGACAAAGTCCACAAACAAAGATTCAGAATAATCCATATGAATAAATAATTGCAAGGAAGCAAACAAAGTAAAAATTGGTTCATTATCTGATTGATTCATCCTTGACAGGTCTTGTTTTAAAGAAAAAAGCGTCCCACACATCGACACGATGGGTTACCGCACTTTTCCTCTCATGATAAATCAATTATAGTGGATGGAAATGTACTAAGATCCATACACAACGTCGAACAATACTCCAGTTGCCTCGAAAGCACAAAGCATAAGAGGAGGATATGAGAGTTATGAAAATTAATTCATTGCCTATAAACCATCTCCCACTCCATTATTTACTGTGTAAATATCATGGATAGTTACAAAGAGAGGAAAGAGGAACAGTCTTTGACTAAGTCCTTAAATTTAAATTAATTAAATAAACACTTAATTGATTAGTAATTAGTCAATGTAATATTGTGCAAAAAGAAATCCGAGACCCGAGGCATTCTCCAAAGCCCGAAGTCCCAACCCAAAACGCATGTGCACGCGCGTGGTCATCCATTCCATGCCAAAGCTCCTGTGAACAATTACACTAGAACTTCATAGTAATAGATCCTATAAGACACATTTTCTAGACAATGTGAGACTAAAAACATAAGTATACAAAGGAATGTAGGGTTCCTCCAATCACATGCACAAATATTCCCTTCGAATGTTCCGTCCAAAGTTTTGGTTTTACTTACTTTGGACTACCAAATGGACTTAATCCTATATTTGGTTTCCATCCATGTCTCACATGGACCCAATTGATTTCATCTACATGGACCCAATAATGAGGCCCAACTTAAATGCCTAAATCAACCATTAAGTCCAACACAAACTTCTAGTTTTCTTACTGTTTGGTTTCCATCAAACTAAAAGTAGTTCTAGCTTGCTTAATGGTTGGTTTCCATCAAACTAAAGTAAAACAGAAAGGTTTCAACTTTTCAGCAAAAACATGTAGCACTGCTCTTAAATCACAACATAGAGACATGGCAAACCACAAAGATGAAGTCTTTGTCACCTGTAAAGACCACAAGGTCGGGCCTTTCAGCCTCAATCAACCGCCTCAGGAACGAGGTCGAGTTGAGATCCGAGCAGCGACCAAACTCTTCGGGCAACACATTCTCGCACCGGCTCATCACCCCCATCCCGTAGTGCAAGTCTGCCACCTGAAACCCAAAAAAGAAAAAACCCAGATGAGTCCCACCCGAACCCCACCCACCGATTCAACCGGGAAAAGAGAGAGATGGGGCGGGAGCGACCTGGAGGATCTTGAAGGCTCCGTCGTCGCGAAACCGGAGGGGGAGAGCGGGGGATTTCTTGACCTTGGGAGTGGCAATGCCCAGCAAGGGTGGCGGGGTTAGGTGGTGGAGGAGGAGGACGGGGAAGAGAGAAAGGAGGAAGAAAAGGAGGAGGTGGTGCTGCTGCTGCATCATGGTAGGATAGTGGTGGAATGCGATTAGGGACCTCTCCCTTCTATTGGTCTTTTGTAGTATAATGACACACAGACACAGGATGACAGGAGAGTCTGAGAGAGAGATCATATTTTTACTTTGATATCCATTTAATTTAAAAGGATCCATTTAACAACCTCAACTTCTATTTTATCGTACTATCAAATTTAAATACTAATATTATTAAAAAAAAATCCGTTATACTCTTTCAAAATAATTCTCTTTTTTTTTCTCATTTGCTCATTTCCACTCACAGTGAAGAAGGTTTTTTAACGACAACCCGTAAGTAGAGTTTCTCCACCTTCGACAATAAGCATCTAGCGCGACCTTCACCTTCGACAGTGAGCCTCTAGCCTAATCTCGACCTCACGACTTGATCTCCACCTTCGAAGGTAAGTGCCTAGCACGATCTTCACCTCTAGTGACGAGCCTCCAATCCAATCCCCATCTTCGACAATGACAGTGAGATCCGATCTTAACCTCACGACTTGATCTCCATCTCTGACAATGACTTTCTCTCACTCTCTATCTAGATTGTGTGTCCACTTGTCTTGCCTTTGTTTCCCGTTTTAAGAAGAAATTAATGTGGTCTCTACCATGTATATTTGCCTAGTTTTTGTGTGCACTACATGCTACAACACCACCAACTTCTGCAGCACCGCCAACTTCTGTAGCATCACCTGCATTTGTAGCACCAGCATCTTCTACAGCACCATCGTCTTATGCTTCCATTTATTCGAAAAGTACATAAATGAGGTACAAAGCAATACCAACTATTAATCCAACCATAAACCATTTCATTTTCCCAAGAAACATAGTGAACAATGTGTATTGTACAATCATGTGGGATTTTGCACTTTAAGGGTGACATTTGGAAATGTAACTTTACCTTCAAACATGACAATCTTCTCAAAGGAGATGTTGATGACCACAATACTATGCTCAGTGAGTAGAGGAACCACCCATCTGAAGAACCTTCACCCATTTTGTCAAAATCTGTTGCAACCATAGAATCTCCGTTCAGGATTCTTTGACATTCACAAAGTCATCACCGATGACTCTAAACCATAATAGCAATGGAGGAGTAGAGCATTCCAACAAGAAATAGGTAGTCTTTGGCGATGATCGAAGGTAGAGTTGGAAGAGCTCATGATTTAATGAGAAGAAGAAGAAGAAGAGGGTTGATGGGTATTTTCAGGTGAAGAAGAAGAAAAGAATGGAGGAGGGACATTTTTGACCTAAATTATTGTAAAATTATAAAAACTTAATAAAAGTATTAAATTGAGAAATGATGGAAGTTGAGAGTACTAAATTAAGAATCTGATATAATTTAGGTTACTAACTTGATAATAATTCTCTTTTATTAATGTTTTTGATTAATTATGAGACTTTTTTTTTGGTAAGATGATTTTGGTATCAATAAGCAAGTAAAAAAATTAACATCATATTGTTAATTAAATTTTCCAATCCTACAAAAGGTAAGGAACATAATTCTTAAAAAGAGATACATGATTGATTTTTTAAGTCTTTATATCATGAACAAAAATTGTTTTATTATATTATTAAGAACAATGTTAATAGGTTAGAAAGAAAAATAATGAAATAAAATCCAAAATATTTTTGTAGACATCACACTTTGCCAGCCACTCGCGGTAGATTTCTTCAAAAGAACGCGCTTTGACGACAACGAGGCACTTCACCACTTCAAAATCCATTCTCACACTAAAACCCACTTTACATTCCAAAACCAACCCAGAAACCAACATCCAACCCAAAGCCAACAATGCACCTTAAAACAAGCCCTTAAACCAAACCCAGGACTAAAAATTCAACCCGTGTACTCTGACCCAGTGGGATGCACGATCCAATTGCACAAGTGACAAGCACGTAAGGACCAGGGTTGTCAGACGAGAGCTACTCAACATGTCACTTTCAACGTACGTCGTACAAGTCTCCACTGCCCACGCCCAAGCCGATGTGCCTAACACCACTGCCACACCCTCACTGGCCTCGCCTGCAGCACACCTCCCCTTTTCCCGGAACGACCTCCTCCAAATCACCAACCCACATCCAACGACCTCTGGCTCTTGGCGACTCCCCTCTTGGCTCTCACGTCTCACCCACACATCCACCTAGCCAGAACACCACCCTAACCACCATTCTAGCCATCCTCCACCGCATTTTCGACCATCCAATATACTACACTTCCCTTTCGACCTTACACCCATCGCATAGCCCCAGAGTACGTCCAAACCTCTAGCAAAGCTTCCCCTCTTGCTGAGGCACACTCCACTACACCCCTAGGCCACCATCGTTTACACTAGCCACCCTTATCGTTTGCTGGAACCCAAAAACTAGACCTGTCAAATGGATCGTGTCATGTACCTATCGTATTGTGTATAAACATGTATACTATATATATATACGTTAAATCCAAACACAACCCATTTAATTATCGTGTACCTAATACTAAACTCAAACACAAATTGTCTATTAACATGTATACACGACATGACTCATTAAGTACACGTTTAAGTGAATCGTGTCGTTTTGACACAATAACGATCCGATTGACACGAGTACATGTTTATTACACGGTTACACATTTAATACAAGATTACACGTTGAGTACACGTTTAACATTTACACGTTTTGTACACATAGAAAAATCAAAGACAAATCAATAAATCATGCCAATCATTCAACAATATTTCACAAGTTCCATTGTTCCATATGTTAATGTCATAAGTCTACAAAATATCATAAACATCCACTATTTAAAATAATGAAAGTTATAATCTACATACATGATTAGGTAACGTGTACTTATCGTATACTTATCAGGTTTTTTTTACCTTAGATACGAAAATGACCCGTTTAATAATCATGTCTACCGGATAGACACAATAAGTACCTAAGGCATGATAAGGGTAAACCCAAATACAGTTATATCGTGTCGTGTTTGTGTTGTGTTATCGTGTCGTGTCATAAATTGACAGGTCTACCAACAACCACCTTCAAGTCAGTCCACCCCCACATAACCCAAACCACCACTTCATTGCCCAACCAGCACCTCCAGTACCTTCACCACAACCTCCTCCGTCCGCCTCGGAACGTCGCCAGTCTAGAGAGATGCCACCGCGAGCCACACCGGAGGGACAACCACACACACACGCAAGTAGTTTCTTTCCCTATTATGAGTGCCCAAACCTTATTCCTTTGGTTTTATTCAGTGTTCGTCGTCGTCTTTGTCATGTTTTTGGTCTGAATTTAGCATGCATTGCACTACATACATATCATCTTCTCCATCTCCAACGATGGGTCCATTCTTACCCATACTCGTTTCATGCATACATTCGCACTCCATTTGCATCCATTCACTTCCTCACCGTCCCTTCAGACCTTCGGAAGCCTCGGATGGCATCATCGGCAGCCCGCAAGCCATTTCCATGATTGTAGCCACCATCGGAACCCGTTTTCGACGACGTAGGTGTTGGCTTTATTAGCCATATCTTGATTTTGATGATAACAAAAGACTAATGTGCTTTATGAGAATATTTCATAGCTCATAGATGCAAAGAATACCATTTAAGAACTCAGAAGATTCAAGCATAAAAAGAAAGACATTTGAAGAAGACAGAGACCTACGTGCCACCAAGAAGAATTCAAGATGAAGGAAAAGGAGAAGAAAAATTAAATAATATTTGTAATTATTTTGATGTAATTTTCTATTTATTCGTGTACCTAGGAACTTGTAATAATCTCCCAAATATCCACATAAGGCCATAGGAAAATTGACTTAGCCCCAAAACCAACCATTTTTTGAAAAACATTCATTATAGGACTAAAGGCATGTTCGGCATACCAAATTTCCTCGGTATACCGAAATATATGCAGATTAGAAAAATCAGAAAAGAAACCTAGAACGGCATACAGAAATTCACTGGCATACCGAATCAAAGATTTTTTAGCATACCGAATTATTTTCGGTATACCGAAATGCTCGATCGTTGCACATTTCGGTCAACCGTTTTGATTTCGGCATACCGAATCAATAGCCTTTGCTGAACGTTAGAGAGACGTTAAATACATTCTTATACACATGTTTTCCTATAAGTAGGCCCCCATTCTTCACCTATGAATCACCAATACTTTCTACTCACATAGAGCTTCAAGCTACTCAAGTTTCCAAGCATTCCACTCCTATCTCATTAGAAAAACTCCCAAGGCAAGAATGCTCCATTTTCATTCATCCACTTAACCAAATTGAGTTTGGGAGATTGTAGAAAAAGAGTTGTAAAATCCAAGTGTAAAGGTTCTTCTCCGGATAGAGAGAAGGAAGCCGCGTTTTTTTTGCGGAGCTTGACGAGGATTCGTCAAGAATGTACGACACGATCTTAGCCCGAAACAAGATCAGGTTAGTGAAATTCTTGAGGGGTTCTCGAAGAGTGGACTAAGTCGGGGAGGCTGAACCACTATAAATTTACTTCTGCATATCATTGTCTCTCATCCCCTTTCTTTGTATACTTTGTTTTGACATCAAATTTCCTAGCTATATTCAAAATACTAGTTATTTGCTTAAAATCTTGCAAATTGACAAATAAACCTTGAAATGGGTTAATTACTCATTAAATCGCTATTCACCCCCTCTAGTGAAGCCTAAAGATTCTTACAGTAGGTGGGAGGAAGAATCCACCCAGTCATTCTTGCATTCAAGTAGATAGGAGCATCCCCCATCATTCCCTCTAGCTCCCAAATACCTCAGATAGATGCCACGAAGCTCGTCCAGGCTTACGGTCGAATTCCATGGCCGTGAGAACTAGTGAGCTCCAACGACTGTAGAGGAGAGTCAAGAGAGTGAATCGGGCATCCCAGGACCTAACCCATGGCATGCATCTATTTACGATAGTTTACTCCAGATCCCCATGCATTTAATTAGTCATTTGCATCATTACATTCCACCTAGGAGCGGGCTAAAGTACATTGGTTCGCTGCTCTGTTCTGTTTTTGGAAGGCATGCCCTGACTGCACGGTGGACTTGCACGAGAATGCGAGGGACAAAACATGCAGCTAACTTGCCCATTTGTCCATTTACTCCATGTTTCTCCACCCCAAATCCATGTATCTAGACAATAATCCCAGCATACACACTTGCATCTCATGCGTTTTTTTAATCCACATTAATCATGTTTATGACTCATATCATCATGCATTTATTTAGGGCGATGACAATTACTATGACGGATCTTTTTCCTCGACAGTCTAGGATTCACATAGCGTAATTGATCCCATTTACATTAATTTCCACCCCTTGCATTTCATTTACATGAGCATAGCATCAAGCATTCATACATACACATAGACTTAGCAAAGCATACATGTATTAGCATTGGCGACACACAAGCAAACGATTAACTTAGAAAGACCGATTTCTCGGACGTATAGGGGTACCTAACACCTTTCCTATGCGTAACAGGTGTCATTACCCTTTCTCTAGCCCACAATGATTAATGTGTTGCATCCATTAGGTATGGAGCATGCACGCACACTCATGCATACATTTGCATTCCTATTGCATTATTTTTTTCTTATGTTTTCGTACTTCCGGTTTTCCTTGTATTTCCAGTTTTAAAAAGATTAGATGACGACTCCCTTGTTTCCTTATCATTGTTTTCTTTTTCTTGGTATTTTCGAGACGAGTATCCTTTCTCAGATTCATCATCTTTACTGTGACCTTTTTCGATTTTCGTGTATTCCCTCACATGAAAGTCAGTTTTAGCATGACTACATTTTCTTTTTTATTAAAATATAAATGAAAAATAATAGCATGCGAACTAGCTTCTCCATAATTTGAATTAAAAAATTTCTCTTAAAAAAAGGCATGCCTCGTTAAATGCAAATACGAAATGATGCCATATAAAATTGATTTTTCCAATAATTGCAAGTATATGAAAGTATTGATGAAAGTACTATCTAAGCATGTGTTTCTGGAATCAAAGTAAAAGAGCACAATTAAATACAATTTGAATTCCAACAATCAATGTTTTAGGGCAATCCTTCACTCATTTTGTTGGTTAATGCTAATCTAATTTCAACTTTTCCAACATGTGTGCCAACTAGAAGAATCCTTGATAGGAAGGAAAATAATTCAATTTTAAACCATGACGTCAAAATAATGGAGTTATAGCATTGAGCAATGCTCCAAATTAGTAAATCCGTAATTTTTTTGTTATTCTAGATTAAGCAAAAAAATAAATGTGATGAACAACAAAAAGAACGATTGCTTAAAAAAATCATTAATATCTAAAAGGAAAAAAAAGGATCCATTAGTTTGGTAGTTAGTGAGTAATTTGGTAAAATAACAACAAATTAAATTAGTTTTCCTACTAAAGTACATTTTTGTAATTTTGTTGAACATTAGATACCAAGATTTAAGATGTGAAACCATGGTAATCATAATTTTAAATTTTTTTTTAATTCATGATTTTTTTAGTAGAACTTGGGATGAGATATATTCTATCAAAGAAATAATCTAATAATGAAATGAGAAAAAGATAAGATCAATGTTAAGTGAGGTAATCTGTAATCATAATGATTGAATCTATTTTCAAAAATTATGTGATCATTGTGTATTTGAAAGAAAATTTGTTATTTTGTAAATAGGTTCAAGAAAAAAACATGTTGAGGGTAAGCATTTCAAAAATTTTAGTGGCAATTTGATGAAGATTGGTGTTTGAAATAATGAGTGAGCTAAAAATATGGAATATGAAAACATTGAAATAAAAACTATAACGGCTCAAATTTCCACAATAATTTAAAATAGATTAAATTACAGGAAATTAAAAGCTAAACAATAATATCTAAGCAACCAGAAATCTACGTGTGTGGCTATGAGACTCTAGACTATATGCACTATGTAAAACTCACTTTTTTGCCTGCACCTACAACCCAAAACCACGAGAAACAAGCCTGAATGACAAAGTCATCCAACATGCACCTCACAAAATGACGGAAAACAAAACTATAATAATTTTCCTTTAAAATCATTTCACAATTATTTTCTCTAAATCCACCAAAAATCAGCAACTCGGACCCAATAGGTCGAAAACAACAAAACAAAGCCTTATCAGGCCTAAATCACAAAAAAAACACGACTCACATCGGTCAAACCAAACAGGAGAAGACTTTACCAGCCTAAAACACAAGCGAGACTCTCAATGGCCAAAATCACATACAATGAGTCAAGAAGTCTGACGTTAGGCAACCAATTCTGACCACAAGCAGCCACCAATGTGCATTGCACTGCCACGATGTGCTACCTTGTGTAGGAGCCAACCACCGTCCCGTAATTTTCTCACCTAGAGAGCTGTCACAAAGCCAACCCCTCCTGAGAAGGTAATCCTGTCTCTCAAGACTCTATCAACTACAAGGCACGTGTCCCACCCACACTGTCATGACAGGGTACACATCCTCATGATGTCTTCCACACGGTATTCAGGAGGAAGTCTCATACCTCCACATCTAACAACACCCGAGTTTCAGTACTCACGGCACAGCAAGAGTATCATACCTCTCTGTCATGTCGCAAAATACCTCAACCCGCGGACGACAACTGTAGCCTTAAAATGACAGTCAAGGAGGCTCATACCTCCAAGACCAGCAAATCTCCTCCTTAGGTATCTTAGCCTTCGACCTCAACCTGGGTAACGCACACGACCAATCGGCAAGTGTTGTCACACCCCTAGTCTAGACAACACAACCCACGGTCTCTCAACCTGTACACAGAAAATTCATTTCCAAAATGAGCCATGTCATTCCTTTGAAAATCATTTTCAAAATCATTTTATATCTTTTGAATACTCTTCCAAAATCTCCACAAAACCAGTGCACCGGGCGTCCCACAAAACCACCATTGATGACCTACAATCCCATCTCTAATGAGCAAAACAAACTAATCTAGAAAACCCTCGGAAATCATTTTATAAAAGCAACTAGGGCTTGATTTGGCATATCAAATTAAAACGGCAAATCGAACTGAACTTAGGCATCAGAGCGGTCGACCGAAAATCAAATCAGACACCCGAAATCCCTAATTCGGTAAATCAAAATGGATCAGTCGACTGAATTGAGTCCAATGGTCAGCACTCAAGGCATGGAATGGCAGACTGAAGGAATTTGATCGACCGAACCAAGGCCAGGAGGACCAAAAATGACAGAAAAATGACATATCGAAATGGTTCGGTATGCTGTTTTCTGTAAAACTAGAAAACGACTCCAAACCTTTGTCTAGCTCTTCTCCCAAATGAGAGTAAGGACAGATCTACCAAACAACCACCATAAAATCCACATAAAACATATGTTATAGAACCTCGAGTCTACTTCAAAATAATATAAACCAAACAAAAATCCATTCACCATAGCTCATGCAATAAAATCATAAAGCCAGATGGACCAAAAGGAACCAAAACTCAACCACTACCATTAATAGTCATAAAGGCCTCATAAATTCATCAAAAATCACAATAAATTCTAGGAATGAAAATTTACCTAGATTTCATGTATTCTTAGTATTTCTATCATTTTCATGCTTTCTACTACAAGAGGTGAGGTGTGTACCTTAAAATCGCCTTTGACGACCCAACTTCGACGTCAGCCAACAACCGCACCACCAACGAGCTGTGACCACTCCGGAGCTCGCCGCACACCACCGCCAACTCTCAGGCATACCAAAGAGGGAGGAGAAGAACGGAGGAGGAATTGGGGGAGGGAGAGAGTGAGGGTGAGTGACAAGAGGGAGGGGGAGTGAGTGAGTAGGAGAGAAAGTGAGTGGGTGGGGAGAGAGTGAGGGTGAGTGACAAGAGGGAGGGGGAGTGAGTGAGTAGGAGAGAAAGTGAGTGGGTGGGGAGAGAGGGAGAGTGGTCGTGGAGGGAGGAAGGAAGAAGTGGAGGTGTGCTCGGAAAGGAGGAAATGCACATGGAAGAGGAGAAGGATGGAGTCGTGCATGGCAGCGGTCACGACTTAAAAAGCCACAGAGAAAAAGTAGGTGGACGTGTGCATGCCACCAACGCCCCAACCGCCGCCAAGTCAACATTGCACAATCTCAACCAACCGCTCCACCAAATAGACCACACACACGAGCCCACACACGAGCCCACACACGAACCTACAAACGGGCACACAAGCATAGTACCAACCACGCACAGTGCCAACCACGTTGGAACAAATAAAGAAAACACACAAACAATAATCTGTCTGTGAGTCCAAGCCTAAAAGCCACAAAATCACACAAATGGGCCTCGAAACAATAATACCTGTTTAGAATAAATTCATTAAAATGTAAATAATTACAAAATGAATTTATAGATATTACAAAAATGAAGCATGTTTTCTTGAAATGATTGTTAATTATTGACACAAAGATTTGAATCTTAATAGGGATTTTGAAACCACAAAGACCTAACTACCTCTGCTACTTGAAATCAATTAAACAAAGAAATTGAAAACTAATGAATAAGTTAAAAAAAAAAGGTGCATGCAAAAAAAGGTTAGTCCCTTGCCTTGAGGAAACAACTCTTCACTAGGTATGGTACCATGGACTGGTAGGTTATCCACCATCCATACATGTACATGTGGACGATGAATGATGGTGAATATAACACAACATGTTCATTTGTAGTCAAATGGAGGATCTCGTCAACTTGTATACCATCTGGACTTGAGTGGTTAGAACCTTGAGGAGCTAACCATTTCGACTAGTGTATAAAACCATGAGAAGAGCTAACTTGAGCCAACACTGAGCTGACCATGAAGTGGTGCCATTCAACATCAAAAGGCATCATTTGTAAGAAGAGATGTTTAATCATGTTATCCCATTATCTATGGGTGCTTTATCACGTATTTAACTTTGAAAAACCCTAACTTAGATTTCACCTTCAACTGTGTTTTTCTTTTTTCTTTTTAGTAAATGGTAGTGTAACATCAGGGCCTGATTATCCATTTCTATTTAATGAACCATGTATTATTGTAATATTGTGTTTAATGGTTTATTAATGGATAATCTGTTGTTTCTTGGCTGTGTGTGGTTGTGGGTGGTTTTTTGTGCATCAGGTTGTGATCTGGGACCAATTTGGAGTCCGGTTGGAAGATGCATAGCTGTCTCGGTTTGCGTGCCATTTCTTTCTCTTTTCTTTTCTTTCCTTTTTCT
>JAMKQA010016032.1:0-21610 GCA_024699735.1 Posidonia australis
TCTTCTTTCACATGTAATAGTAACAAAAGTATAGAGAAGTCTCACAAATGTAAATTGCTACTTGCAATAAATATCAATATGATATTTTACCATGTTTAATGATTTGCCAAATCTATCTACTAAACAAATTTCAAATACTAATCAATCAAACACGCAAAAAAAACAATAATAATTACAATTAACAATAGAAATACTAGCAATAACGACTAACAAACACATTCTTGTCAGTTGCAAAGCTATCAATACTTCGGTTAATTGCATATTTGTGGATGCACATGCAAATCTGCACGTATGAAAAGAATTATTTCGTTGGGATAGTTTGAAAAAGAGGACTGGTATTTCACACACATTTTAATTTTTCCAATAAAATTGAAGATAAGAAATTTGAATTAAAAGATTGAGAATATCGATTAGGCAAAATGAGACTGAATAGGCTGTATACAAACTGCTTTCTACATTTTTAAAAATAAAAGAATAAAGATACCACTTTTTAATCCAAATTAACATATTCAAATTCCACATTTTTTGGGTGTTAGTTTCACCATAAATAAAAGCATCTGATAGGTTGAGACTTGCTAAAAAACATTTAGGAACATTTTACGATAATCGGATTGTGACAAAAATTTTAAGAAAAATCTACTTTTATAGCACAGTAACTGATTATTTTACTAGTAATTTTTTTTACCACCATTCTTCATGTATTTGAGTAGCAAGAGGGAATGAGAATAATGATGAGCAAATTTTCTAGGTTGAGTGCAAATTAATCACGAAATAGACATGTATATATCACCGCTTAAAAAGGTGAATAATGGGCCAAATTATTCAAGGAAAGAAGATCAAATACCTTCCTTTAAAGGGAATGAACAAGGTTATAGAGTTTCATACACTGTATAAAATTTTAAGTTTCAATTAGGAGATCTCCTAAACAACACAAGCTGAAAACTACATTAGTATATTCCATCTGTTCACCTCAAAACAAATGAAGAATGACTTTGTGAAGGTAAATAAGAACGGGATGCCTCCTGTAGACTTTAAAATGAAAGTTTCACATCATATATGTATACCAAAAATCTAGCAGCTGCTTCTTCCTGAGAACTGCGATGACAGGCAAAGGCTATCTCCGGCGAGAGAACGTCGGAGCACTTTGGTGGCGAGAGGCTATCTCCAGCGATAGGCGGGAGGAGGACGACGATGACAGGAGGATGTAGTGTTGACGAATCTGGCGAGGGGACGCACCGTCGAGAAGGCGGAGGAGGACAACGACGATGAGAGGATGCAGTGTCGACGAATCTGGCGAGACGATGCACTATCGAGAAGGCGGAGGAGGACGAGCAATGGACGAGAAGGAGAGGTGGACGACTGAATTTAGGGTAAGAGAGAAAGGGGAGAAATGTCCCACGTCAGGGTATTTTATACCTAAATTAGCAAAGACTTTAACGATGACATTTCCTCGCTACGTACTCGCTAAATGAAAAGCAAGGACATTGCGAGAAAAAAATCCTTGTAAAAAACTCGCTATATTATTGCGAGGTAATTTCCTCGCACAATCCTCGCTATATGTCCTCGTTATATTATTGCGAGGACATTTCCCCGCTAAGTCCTCGTTCTTTGTCCTCACAAAATCTAATTTTTCTTGTAGTGAATGGACATACACTAGAGGAGTGTTTCATGGTCAAGGAAAAAATCTATGATCTAAATTACCATGGGAAAATCATGTGGACCGAGCTCAAGGCATGGTTAAGGGCACCTCAAGGAGAACAATGCGAGATTCACCTAGCTCCTCTACCTAGTAATCCGATAGCCCACATGGAGGCTGAGGAAAACGAGCTTACAATCCCAAAGCTGGTAGATGTTGAGTACGTGCTGGCAGGCCCTAGTCAAGAACCACCAGCTAAGGACCCTGATGCACGAGCGGAGCCTCCTTAAGACACAGGAGCTGACAAGGATGCCTAGCCAACTGCTCAGCCAAAATCGATCTTCATACAAGACATACGAGTAGAATCTAAACAACCAACTAGGGACAAGAAAGATCTTGATGCACAAACAACACCTACTCAAGAGACTCGCATAGGAGGGGACTTGGGCAAACCCTAGGAGAATAGATTAGGAGGGGAGACTTAGGACAATGACACATAGGATAGCTAGTTGGATGTGGACGAGGTCTCTAATGACATTGCCCTTCTCCACCAACATGAATTAGAAAACATTGGAGATCCATTTGAACTAGCTAGAAAGGTTGTCACGAGTTTTGAAGGGTAAAGTATAGTTTTCCGAGATATAGAACTACCTGCACTAGAAAAGCACTTGCTTCCACTAATCATCTCTGTAGAAATCAATGGCTACTTAATTTCTAGAGTACATGTTGATATTGGCGCCAACAAGAGTATCTACTCTCTATCCACCTTGAACCACCTTGACATTAAAGAAAGTGGAATCGTCGGGCATTGCTTCGCTTGTACGGCCTACGACAAGAGCCAGAAAGAAGCAGTCGGGATTGTCCAGATGGATATTACTGTGGGACCCCTCACCAGCACCACCATAGTCATAATAATGGAGCATGATTTGGCTGAACCATTAATCTTAGGGCAATCCTGGATGGCAGCAATTGGCACTGTCACCTCCCCTGTACATCAAATCCTTAAATTCAAACATCAAGGGGAAGTGATCATCCTTAGAGAAGGCCACTGGATAGACTTTGGAGAAGTATGGAAACCTGTCCCACGAGAACCAAGCGAAGGAAGACCCCCACCAGAGTTGTGTAATGAGAAGCCACCAGAAGGAAGGTCCGGTTATAACCGTTGGTATAAGGAGGGGCTAGACTTCCAAATGTTTCAAGACATGATAGGGGAGGATGCTTACGATGAATATGCTGACTCAGACTAGTATGAAGTAGAGGTGGTAATCAACACTCTCTATCTAAGCCTACAAGAAGACCATGCCAGGGACAACCCTCCTCCCAAGCCTCCCGATCCTATAGAAAGAATTGAGGAACCCACTAGGGGCATCTATGAGCACGTCAACCGAGGAGACGCCAATAGCCACGCCTCAAGCAGGAATGGAGCCCTTCCTAGGCCTCTAAGTACAACAAAGAAAGTAGTGGAGCCTACCAAGGGCATCTGTGAATGCATCAGCAAGGGAAGCCTCCATAGACGCACCTTAGATGTGGACAAAGGCCTAATGCAGCTTTCGTAGGGACACCAACCCACTAGGGGCACGTCAAAGGAACCAAGTCAAGACCAGTCTAACCGTGACCCTGATAAGGCAAAGACTGAGTGCAAGCCAACAGAAAAATTAGAAAGCGCGCCACCAACACCTCAACATTCAATGATAGAAGAACCAAGTCAAGAGGAGTCAGACAACGACCCTGAAAGGGCGAGGACTGGGCGCAAACCAAAAGAAAAGTTGAATGATGAGCCACTTGAAGATTCAATGCTAGGGGCAGGCTACTACAACCACCCCACAGGTAAACCCCTCCATCTGGGGTGGGAAATAAGAGAGTCGACCAAGCTTGACTAGGGGCAAGGTCATTTGTTTTGCAAAAACTTGTAAATAAGACATTAATTTCCTTTCTTTGCCGAACATTTTCCTTTATTTATCTTTCTTATTCTACATGCTAGACTAGCTTGAAATAGCAATAAAGAAAATAATAATAAAGATGATCGTTGAGTGCGGGTCATGCCTGACACCTTAGAACATTAGGCAAAGCTGTCAAAATATTATCTAGGGTTTCTTTAAGTAGAGGATGTAACACCCAGGGAAGGTTCGCCTAACTGGGCAAAATAACCTAGAGACCTCTCCATATTTTTGGAAGTTACATGTATTCTAGAAGTACACCATTAATCAACATGCTGAATCCTAGAAAGGACTCAAGACCTAGTACCAGCTAATGAAGAAAGTTGTCTCCTACATGGACAAGAAGCTGAGCAACTAAGGTCAACTTAACCTTGTCCTATCCTCACATACAATGCATGGGGAGATAAGAGCAAAGTAGGCTCAAAGCTTAGGCATATCATAATAGCCACTCACCCAATGTAGCGTGCGTGGCATCCTAGCATAAGTTTGAGAAGGTGATGATCGGTGAACGCACCAAAACAAGAACAAAACAACTTAGAAAAGTGCCCAAAAGAGGGGAGAGTACGAATCATTGGGTACACCATCATAACATAAGTCCGAGAAGGTAGTGATGGGTGGGTACAAAAAACGAAGTGAGACAACCAACAAATAAGTAGATGTGACATCATAACGTAAGTCCAAGAAGGCAGTGATGGGCAGGCATCTACCGAAAAATAACCAGAGGGGTGAACCCCAAAAAAGGGAAAAAAAGGGGGAAAAGTTGGTAGCAAAGAAGCTGTCTAAAGAATGAAAGCCAAGAACCCCAAGGTTAGCTATAGGCATATTAAGGCCAACCACCAGTGGACAACACTAGAGCTATAAACGACACCGAGAGTCTGCTAAACCTCAAGTCTCCCCTAACTCTTACACCCATAGGCAAGGGGCAGAAAACCTTAGAAGCTCAAGGATAGAGTAAATAAGGGAGGTAATAACCAACTAAGGTTAACACAAAGTCCCAAGTCCTATAAAGGTCAAGGCATGATAGAAGGGACTGCTCTATCACCTTCGATAATACAAGGTTGTAATGCTAAATGCGTGATAGGGTGGTTGTGACCATACACTAATCATCAATCAATAAAAAAAAAAATCAGAATATCAAAAAATCCAAAGAAATTAGAAAATTTAAAAAATAAATTAGAAAACCTAAGAAAAGCCAAAAATAAAATAAGTAGAGCCATCCACCTTACCTACAAGTGAAAACCTAGTAAGGAAACTGGAATCAGTCTAGCCGATGATGCAATAATCGACCCACTAGGTTCTGGAGTTAGGCGTCTTGGGTGCATTTTTCTAAAAAAGACATTGCCCTGTGATGATCTCAGAGCATCCACAGATGACTCGCAATCAGCGTGCACTGAGCTCTGATCTTCCATTTCAGTTGAGGTCAAGACTAATTCCTTGCACCTAGCTTTAAACTTAGGGGAGTCAAGGGATAGCATTACAGTACCTTTTTTAGGCAACTTGGCCAACTCTTTTGAGAAAGGGGCAGTTAGACCCTTTGATTACTATCATGCTATTGTGTGTGCAGGTACCACCAGGTGTTAGTACATCAAGTCCCACAGTGAGGCTGCATCAAGTCTCGCCACGAGGCTACATCAAGTTCCGCCATGTGCGTTAAAGACTCAACCATGCATCACATCAAGCAACGGACTTCCACTTTTGGAGTCGCAACTGTGTACACAGACACTGCCTTGACCAAGAGGCAAAACCCCAATTTGGTAAAGGAAGGTTTGACTCCCTCACCTGGTTCTTTATTCATAGAACTTTTTTATTTGCCAAGTCAAGTTGTGGGATGACAGTCCTTTCCGGAGAGTACTGGTCACACTCAAGATGGAAAACACTTGAACACAATGAATTTCATTCATGCATCTTGCATATGTCCATATGGCTAAGGACCACCCACTAGCCTAACCTATCATGTGGACCATTCATTGTATCGTATGTTGACCTTGCATTTGCATTGTTGTCTGCTTGAATCATGCACCCATGCATTTTGGAATCATGCATTGGAAGTGGAGGCACTAACAGAGCAATGTTCTTCAAGAGAGTTAGAAACCTTAGAAATATGATCCTCCCAGAACCGATTAAGTCCCACCTATCCTTTTGCTATTCCAATCCGAGTAAGCTCTCAGACGAGAAGCCACAATCCCTTTTTATTTTCAATTAGTGCTAGGGTACTTGCTCCACGATCATCCCCTTTTCACTCCTGGTCGGCCATGGTTACGCCTCCTGACCATCCTATGTTTCTACCCCGTTGAAGTGACATCTCTACATGGTTGACATAGTCTTAACATTCGATTGTCACACATAGCTCCGAAATTGACTAGACCCCTCCATGATTGAACCTTCAATATGATAGCAATGTTAAATGAACCACTCAGCTGTGTGACCAGCTCCCGAGACCGAGTGTATTCCCTCTTTTATTCATCCTCTAATAGTCCAACTGTGGCGGACTGTTTGAGAGTGAGCTCCCCATTCTAGGAAATGCTCAATGGAGATATCATTCTTACCTTGGAGTCAATCTTGTCCCAAGATTACCTCTAAGGAGGAGCATCTATAGATATTCCATTTTCGCATTTCCCGGAGTCATCTAGGATAGGAACCTTTGAGGCACCCTAGATCACAAGATTGAGGATCTCTGACTTATTTTCCAGAAGTTTCATGATTTTTCTTAAAGATATTCTTGATTTTACTTAGTTCAAGGTTGTTAGCTATATTAGAGCTAACTCGCTCAAGCTAGTGGTAGGCTTGGGTCCCTTGAACGATTTCGGTGTGGGTCGTTGGCTGTGGCAGAGCTAACACTTTCATCATACTCAAATTAGTTGTAGATTTGAGTACTCTGAGCTTAAAGAAGATGTTTTTATGATTTCCTGTGATTTTGGAGTATTTCTGGACTTTTAAGGAGTTTCTGTGGATTTAACATAAAAGATAGGAGTAGAATGCAAAAAGACCAAGATGTTGCTAGGTAGAGAGGTGAATAGGCTAGTTGCCACAAGTACGACGACAAGTCTCGTTGCTACAGGTATAGGCAACTAGCCTCATTGCCACACTAAGAAGGGACGAGAATCTTGGAATTCTTTCCCAAGATAATTTATCATCCTGGGCTTTAATATAATATATGGGACATTTATAAATATTATCAAAATTTTTCCATATTTATTATAATTTCTAGGATTTTCTATGTGCTTAAATAATTAATTAATATCATATAAATCCTTATTAATTCCAAAATATCCCAGAAAATTCTAGAAAAATGGGTGATGCCAAGATTAATATCATATATTTTTACCATGATTTAAAACGAGATATGATATTAACTATGACTTTTTAAATGCTAGAATTATTTATAATTTAAAAAGATAATTTCAACATATGCTTAATCTCCAAATATTTATTTAGTTACGAGATTGGAATTTGTTCTAGATATATTTAAGATAATTCTCGTAATTATTGGGGATTTTATGTTTCAAAGTTGAATTTGATTTTGCATTTGGATTTAAACTTTGATTTTGAATTCAAATATTTTCTAGAATATTCTACGATTTCGAGAGGACTTTAAAATTACAAAACAAGTCGCATTCTGTTATTAGAAATTTGCTTGATCAGTTTTGGATTTTATTTTTAAACGTGGAGATATTTAGAGCTCGTTGCCATAAGGAGCAGCGACTAGTTTATAAAAGATGAATTTTGTCTATTTTTCTGCACCAGAAATAGAACTTTCTGGACTGTCATTGACCCTTGTGGTGACATATCTAGGTATGTCACCAGTCCCACCGGCGATGAGTCCTAAATATCCTTTTTTTTAATCTCCGAGCAGATTCAATATCTAGATATTTTCTTGACTTGTTTTTGATGAGATCTGACGTCCTTGTACCTATAAATTGACCCCCAGACCTTGAATTCTAGGAGGCCTTCTAATTTTGAGAGAGTTCCGTTCAAAGAGAGCAAACCTTGGCGAAGCCCTGCCGGATTTTCGCAAGGAGTTCCTGATTTTCTCTTCTGTCCCATCTCTGTGTTCGTGCCTCCACTTCCTCCACTCCATGTCACATTCACAAGGGTGAAGGGAGTATTGTTCTAGCATTATTTTTCATTTCCTTATTGCATTTCATATTTAGCCCATAGCATATGCATGTGGGGACAACCCTCGGTTAGTGTTCAGTCCATCTACTCATGTTTTTCCACGTTTTTTGATTTTGTTTACTTCACCTTGATCTAATTTAGATTTGTTTGTTTTGAAGGGAAAATAGGAGCCACATTGCACGAGGACGCCACCTAATGACATCCAGTCTTTGATTCAGTGAGCTAGTGAAACCACGATCTTAACTTCACATTAGATCTCGGGTTTCCACATTAGATTAGGAGTGAAACGCAAAGGGATCTTGCAGTCGTGTTTATGGTTACAAGGGGCGTGTAGCAGCATAGTGCTGGCATAAGCATAGGAGACTAGAGGGCACTATATGCTACAACTGCGGCAAGTCTGGACACTTTCAAAGGGACTATTCCAATCTGCCAAATCCAACTAAGGATGTACCTCGTTAGCCTACTAAGAGTAGAGTGTTTTCTATTGCTGCCCTAGATGCTGGTCCATCAGGAGATGTTGTAAAAGGTGAGGATTAGTAATGGCTTTATAGTTTGAATCCTGTCTTATATGATGGATCCTATCTATAATCGACACTATGTTTTGCTATAACTATGATTATGATTATGGTTATGATGTGTTAATTTTAGGATCTTTTCTTGTGGCTGACTAGATGGCCCAAGTCTTGTTCGACTTAGGGAGCTCATTTTCTTTCATTTTTGAATTGTTTGTCGTTGATATTGAGACCAGACTAGCTAGGTTGGCATTCCACCTAGATGTTGTGACTCCACTAGGAGAACGTAGTCTAGTGTGGAGATTGAGACCAATTGATATTAAGCTAGGAGGTAGGGATTTTCAGGCTAGTTTGATTTTGATAGACATGCAGGAACATGATATCATCGTGTGGATGGACTAGTTGGCACAGCATGCAGCTATGATTGATTGTGCCAGGAGGAGAGTTCTGGTAGAGTGCCTAGGCCAATGATGGTGTATTATGCAAGGAACCAAACCTGGTTAGCCTAGGAAGGTGATTTCAGCCATGAAGGCCTATCACTAGTTGACAAAGGGCTGTGTAGGCTACTTGGCTTGTGTGACAGTGTCCTTTTCACTTGTGATCAGGGTGCAAGATGTTCTAGTGGTCAGCGAGTACCCAAGTGTCTTTCCATAGGAACTACTAGGGATGCCACTACACCGAGATGTGGAGTTTGTGATTGATTTGATGTCAAGATCAGGACCTATCTCGAAGGCTCCATACAAAATGGCATCGGCTGAGTTGAGAGTGCTCTAAAGCCAACTGCAAGAATTGTTGGAAACAGGATTCATTCGTCCCAGTGTTTCACCCTAGGGAGCATGGGTACTGTTTGTTAAGAAGAAGGATGGTTTACTTCTGCTATGCATTGAATATCGGATGTTGAATCAGATTATCGTCAAGAACAAGTATCCATTGCCCAAAATTGATGATCTGTTTGATCAATTGCAGGGAGCCTTAATATTTTCCAAGATTGATTTGAGGTCCAGATATCACCAACTTAGGATTCGAGAATCGAATGTGTATAAGACAGCTTTCTGGACTTGGTATGGCCATTATGAGTTTGTGATCAAGCCATTCGGATTAACTAATGCACCAGTAGCTTTCATGGACCTCATGAATAGAGTGTTCAGGTCCTACCTGGATCAATATGTGGTGATTTTTGTGGACGATGTGCTTGTATATTCTCCTCACATTTAGACCCACTAGAGGCATTTGAGGACCATACTGGAGACTTGAAGGCAGCATCAGCTTTATATCAAGTTCTCCATGTGTGAGTTTTGGCTGGAAGAGGTGTCTTTCCTTGGTCACATCATATCAGGGCAACGAATCAAGGTAGATCTAGCCAAGGTGATGGCAATTAGCAGTTGGGCCAGACAGAAGATTGTGACAGAGATCAGGAGTTTTCTCGGTTTGGTAGAATATTATTGGAGATTTATCTAGGATTTCTCTAAGGTTGCTGCTTTATTGACTAGATTGACTAGGAAGGAAGTGTACTTTGCCTAGGATTGGCAATGCGAGGAGAGCTTTAATGAGTTGATGACTCAACTATTTATGGCCCTAGTTCTAACTTTGCCATTTGGGAGTAACAATTTCACTGTTTATAGTGACGCTTGTGGAACTAACTTGGGATGTGTTCTGATGCAGCATGATAGGGTGGTGGTGTATGCCTCATGCCAACTCAAGGGTCATGAGAAGAATTATCCCACCCATGATTTGGAGATGGCTTCTGTTGTTTTCACCTTGAAGATTTGGAGGGACTATCTCTATGGTGAACAGTTCGAGGTGTTCACAGATCACAAAAGCCTTACGTACATCATCATGCAAAAGGATTTGAACTTGAGACAGAGGTGCTAGGACAACTAAATCAAAGATTTTGACTTCAACTTGTCATACCACCTAGGAAAAGCAAATGTGGTTACTGATGTTCTAAGATGACGTACTCATGCCATGGCCAGCTTGATGATCAAAGAATGAAAATTGCTAGAAGGACTAGTAGAGTGCAGACCTCAGAAATAGTCTTAAGGAGCTACCAGAGTTTTGTTGGCTAATTTATCTATTCGTCCTAGGATGGTGGAGGCCATTGTTGCCGTTCAGCAATTGAATTCCTTTGTGCTAAGATAAGGAGGAAGCTGGAAGATGGGGATGAACCACACTGCTCAGTTGGAGTTGATGGTGGATTGAGGTACAAACTGCAGTTGTATGTGCCTCGAGCGGAAGAAATCAAGAGCAATCTGCTTGATGAAGCCCATCGCTATAGATACACTATTCATTCAGGGAGCACCATGTAACGCCCCGATCCTGGACACGCTACCAAGATCATAGTATCATAAGCAAAATTACACTAATTATAGTAAAAATAAATAATTGTAACTAAGGCTTACCTCCAAGAAACAATGTGCGGCTAGAAGCTTCGACTCCGACTATAGAACTCGATTGCACGCAAACTACACTTGAAAACAACCAAAGCACGCGTGAGTGACATCTAAGTCACTCAATATGCGCCCCAAATACACAAACCACAAAATCTCTATAAAACTATTAAAAACTCAGCTTTTAATTTTCAAAGTATGGTTTTCTTTTGAAAATCCACTTTTCCTATTAAAACATCATTCCATTTTCTTTTTGTTTGAAATCACTTGGGAATTTGATCCCAAATCCATACTCTTTTCAAAACTCATCTTTCCTTTTTCCTTTTCAAAACATTTGGAAATTTATTCCAAATCACATTCTTTTTCAGAAACTCACATTTTGAATTTTCTTTTAAAACATTTGGAAATCATTTCCCAAAACATGCCCTTTTTCAATACTTGGGATTTCTTCCCAAAATCACACTTTTCCTATCCTTTTCATTTCCTGAGAAATCCACATTTTTGACCAGAACCAGTCGAAAACACAATACCTCTCAGGTCTCAAAACCAAAACCTCAAACATTGGCTGGTAACTGGTTAAAACCATAATTCTTATTCATTTCTAGGATTTTAGGACCATTCATAAGTCCAATCCTAGCCAAACCACATTTCTTTTCTTATTCATTTCCACTTTTCTTTACTGATGTTACCTTGATCAGGGGTAACTAGGCACATAAGCAGTAGGCGAGGACACTATTTCTCCTACCTCCCTACATTGCCGCGGTGAAATTCCCAGTGTAGGATGCCACCACCCCGGCCAACCGGCCTCAACCTCTTCCATATATGCACGGGGATACATCTTTATCTGACGTCTCACCGGTGACCTAAACAACAAGGTTCAATGACTCAAGCTCAGCCTACACCGTCGGTGACCCAAACAACTATGTTCAATAACCTAGGCTTAGCCTACACCGTCGGTGACCCAAACAACTATGTTCAATAACCTAGGCTTAGCCTACACCGTCACTAACTCGGTGACCCGAACAACTAGGTTCAACGACCTAGGCTCAGCCTACACCGTCTCAAGCTCAGCAACCACAGTTGTATCTAGCAACTGGTTGCATTGGAGCCTCATACTCCCACCATGTTGTCGACACCAACCCTCGTGGTTCCTTAACACATTATTAGTGTTCATTTTCAAAACTCTTTAAGTTTTCCTTTTCAAAACCATTTCCATTTCATTCTTTATGTTGCAGGAATCTTTTTCTCATGCAACACATGACCCTCCACTGGGGTCCCAACTCAAATCATTTAAAATCATGTGTTTGAAATCACGATTGGGTCTCATGCCCAAAAAGCACACACAATCAACCATTTTATTCATTTTTGGGGTCTAAAACCCAAAATCACACCCAAATTCACTTATTTGGGTTCCATATTCCTCCATGACATTTTCATGGGGAAAACACCATTCACACATTCTTTACATACCTTTATAATCATGTCCCATTCATCTCATAACCACATTTACACATCTCAGGGTCAGGGCAAAATCGACAGACCGAATTTCAAGTTTGGTACATCGAAAACACTTGATTTGGTATACCAAACCACTTTTGGTATACTGAAATTTCCTATTTTGGTTGACTAGATGATTTCGGTCTATTGAAACCAGGGATCCTGGCTTAATCTGTCAGGATTTTGGTGTCCAAATTCAATTCGGCATATCTAATTTCGCGCAACTAGAGCATTCTCCTATTTCGATCGACGAAATCGTCGAAAGTGGGAGCTTCAATCAGACCTCCCAAACACACATCATAAAATACCATTAAATCATGGGGTGTAGACTCTTGAGTCTACTTCAAAACCCCTCAAACCATTCATAAATCAATTAACTACGTGATTCATACAAAATCACAAAGGGGTGAAGCTCAGTTTAACATACTGTAGCTTCCGACCCAAACCTCGTTTAACCTCATCAATTTCCATTCTAACCGCATGATATCTATGTTTCATGCATTTCAACTCATTCTCATCAATTCTACTATTTTTCTACGATTTTACATGCATTTATCTCTATTTTCATGCATTTAACATGATCTACTGGAGGCATGTAAACGAGCAAAGGAAAAGGGCTGCGTACCTCAAGTGGCACTCCGGCAATCTTCCTCACTCCCCGGCGAGTCTCTTCTCTCCCAGGCGAAGCCTCCTCCACCGGCGAGCCACACAAACCACCACCTCCTCTGTCGCTCGCTGTTCTTCCTTTCCTGCTCTTCTCTTGGTAGCCTTCGCCTCTTCTCGCTTGCCTCCGCCTCTCTTTATCCTCTCTTCCTCCCTCGTCGCATTGGTCCTCCATCGTGTCGAAAGAGACGGCGAGGCGCGGGCTAGCGTCGTTGGTGGCACGGGCCAATGGAGGAAGAAGAAGGAGACGAGAATGGAGAGAGCTTGTGAGGGAGAGAAGAGAAATGAGAGAAGAAAAAGAAGGAAGAAAAAAAAAGAGATAAGGTAGGCACACAAACTGAGGCAACTGTGCATCCCCAAACCAGACTCCACATTGGTCCCAAATCACAAACAGGTGCACAGAAAGCCAACCCCATGGTTAAACATCCAAGAAACATCAGATTATCCATTAATAAATGATTTGCACAATATTACAAATAAATTACATGGTTTATAATTAAAATGGATAATTAGGTCCAAGTGTTACATCCTACACCCTTAAAATAATTTCGTCCTTGAAATTCAACTCTGGTAAAACAAGTAGGGGTATTGTCTCTGGATGTCCACCACGTGCTCCCAGGTAGCTCCCTTTGTGCCATGGTGTTCCCACTAAACTAGCACCAATGGAATCACTTTGTTCTTGAGGGCGTACCGTTTTTCTATCCAATATCTAGACTGCATTCTCAACCATAGATAAGTCCTCTCGTAGCTCCTCTGGCTGCACTAGTATCACCTAGAACGCATCGGCCAAACACTTCCTCAACATCGATACATGGAAGGTGTTATGCACACCTTCCAACTCTAGAGGCAGATCTAGTCTGTATGCCACCTCACCAACCCTCATGGTAATCTAGTATGGTCTGATATACCTTGGGCTCTATTTGCCTCTCTTTCCGAACCGTATCACACCCTTAGTTGGTGACACCGTTAGGAAAACAAAGTCTCTTACCTTGAATTCCAGAGGTCTCTGCCTCCTATCAGCATAGCTCTTCTGCCGACTCTAGGCAGACAACAACCTCTTCCTGATCAGATCCACCTTGCCCTCGTACTGTTGTACGATCTCAGGCCCAACTAATTGTCTCTCACCCACCTCACTCCAGCAAGTGGGTGTCCTGCAAGGTCTGCCATACAATGCCTCATATGGTGCCATACCAATACTGGTGTGGTAACTGTTACTATATGCATACTCAATCAGAGGTAAGTGATCCTCCCAGCTACCATCAAAGACCAAGGTGTAGGTCCTCAGCATGTCTTCTAGTGTCTGGATGGTCCTCTTTGTCTGGCCATCTGTTTGGGGGTGAAAGGCCATACTAAAGTTCAGCACTGTGCCAAAAGCATCCTGTAAAGCTCCCCAGAATCTCGATGTAAACCTCGTGTCTCTGTCATACACAATAGACACTAGGACACCATGCAATCTCATAATCTCAGCCACATACAACTCTACCAGTTTTGCTAAAGGAAGATTCACCCTCATTGGCAAGAAATGTGCCGATTTTGTAAGGCGATCTACTATCACCCAAACTGTATCATTCTTTCTTCGAGTTCGTGGCAAACCCGTCACAAAGTTCATCGACACATTTTCCCATTTCCATACTGGAACGTCCAGAGGCTGTAAAGTCCCTCCGGGCTTTTGGTGCTCTATTTTCACCATTTGGCAGGTTGCACACTTCGCTACATACTCAGCAATCTCTCTCTTCATCCCAGGCCACTAGAAATTCCTCTTCTGGTCTTTATACATCTTGGTGCTTCCTGGTTGGATAATGTATCTAGTGCAGTGAGCTTCATCCAACAGAATATTCTTCATTTCCTCTATTTGAGACACATATAGTCTCAAATCATATCTCAACCCACCGTCTACCCTGACTGAGAAGTGAGGGGCATTACTAGCTTCCAGCTTCCTCCAAATAGCTGACACAAAAGAATCATATTGCCAAGCTGTGACTATCGCCTCGATCATCCTCTGGCGAACAGCCACATTGGCCAACATCACCCTAGCAGTTCCCTGAGACTGTCTCTGTGGCCTGCACTCCACTAGTCCCTCTAACAATTTCCATTCATGGATCATCAGACTAGCCATGACATGAGTGTGTCTGCTAGAGCATCTGCAACCACATTTGCTTTCCCTAGGTGGTACGACAAACGAAAATCATAATCCTTAATGTACTCCACCCAGCGCTTCTGTCTCAAATTCAAATCCTTCTGAGTAAAGATGTATTTCAACCTCTTATGATCTGTGTACACCTCAAACTATTCACCATACAAATAGTGCCTCTAAATCTTCAAGGCAAACACAACAGCTGCCATCTCTAAATCATGGGTGGGATAATTCTTCTTATGATCTTTCAATTGGCGTGAGGCATACGCCACCACCCTACCATGCTGCATCAGCACATACCCCAAACCAGTTCCACAGGCATCCCTATAGACTGTGAAACTGCCACTCCTAGAGGTCAAAGTCAAGACTAGGGTTGATACCAGATGAGCCTTCAACTCATTGAAGCTCTCCTCGCACTGCCAATCCCAGGCAAAGTGTAGTTCCGTTCTGGTCAGTCTGGTTAATGGTGCAGCAATCTTGGAGAAATATTGGATGAATCTCCTATAATATCCTGCCAAGCCGAGAAAACTTCTAATCTCAGTTACTGTCTTTGGTCTAGCCCAACTTCTCATAGCCTCCACTTTGGCAAGATCTACCTTGATTCCTTCTCCAGAAATAATGTGACCAAAGATGGATACCTCTTCCAGCCAAAACTCGCAATTGGAGGACTTGGCATAAAGCTGATGCTGCCTCAGCGTCTCCAGTACGATCCTCAAATGCCTCTAGTGAGTCTAAACATCCGGGGAATACACCAGAACATCATCCACAAAGATGACCACAAATTGATCCAAATAGGGCCTAAACACCCTATTCATCTGGTCCATGAAAGCAGCCAAAGCATTCGTCAACCGGAATGGCATAATTCAAAAACTCATAATGTCCATAATGGGTGCGAAAGGCTGTCTTCTGCACATCTGACTCACTAATCCTCAACTGATGGTATCCAAATCTCAGATCTATCTTGGAAAACACCGATGCTCCCTGTAGCTGGTCAAATAAATTGTCAATCCTAGGCAGTGGATATTTGTTCTTCACAGTAATCTAGTTCAACATCCGGTAGTCTATGCAGAGCTAGAGTGAACCGTCCTTTTTCTTAACAAACAAGACCAGTGCTCCCCATGGTGAAACACTAGAATGGATGAATCCCTTATCCATTAGTTCCAGTAGCTGATTTTGGAGCTCCCTTAACTCAGTAGGTGCCATCTTATATGGAGCCTTGGAAATGGGACCTGATCTCGGCACCAAATCAATCACAAACTCCACTTCCCTGTGCGGTGGCATACCAGGCAATTCCTTTGGAAAAATAGCAGGATATTCCCACACTACCGGCAAGTCCTGAATCTCGACCATAGGCAAAGTAGAAACTATCACATAGGCCAAATAGTCCACACTGCCTCTTGTCAGATGAGGATAGGCCTTGAGAGTAGAAATCACTTTTCTAGGCTCATCCGGTTTGGTGCCTTGTACCACACATCAGCCTTGGCGTGGACACTCTGCCAGAACTCTTCTCTTGGCACAATCTATCACAGCTGAATGCTGTGTCAGTCAGTCCATTCCCAGGATAACATCATAATCTTGCATGTCCATCATAATCAAACTAGCTTGAAAATTCCTGTCCCCCAGCTAAATACTAACTGGTCTCAATTACCTCCATGCTAGCTAGACTATGTTCTCCCCAAAGGAGTGACTACATCCAGGCGGAATGCCAATCTGGCTGGCCAAGTCCCGATCTCAGAAACAAATGACTTGAAGACAAAAGAAAATGAACTCCTAGAGTCGAACAAGACTCGGGCCATCCAATCAGCCACAAGAAAAGATCCTATCATCAACACACCATAACCATAATCATAATAAGAAATGGTGTTAATTACACATAGGATCCACTATTATAGGACAGGACTTAACTCATACAGCCATACTAATTCTCACCTTCTACCACATCTCCAGATGGACCAGCATCTGGGGCAGCAATGAAGAATACTCTCCCCTTAGTAGGCTAACATGGCGTATCTCCTACTGGCTTTGGCTAACTGGGACAGTCCTTCTGGTAATGCCCAGACTTCCTGAAGTTGTAGCATACTACATTGTCTAGGTTCCTCTGCCTGTGCCAACATTGTGCCACTACATGCCTTTTCTTGCCACAAACATGGCATGGTCCCACCTATAGGCCACTGCTAGACCCCACATGGCTAAAACTCACACTCTCTTCTCTACTAGATGTAGGCCGTTGCTTCCGCTTCTTCCCAAAGTTGCTAGAACTCCCAGAACTTGGTGGCCCAGTCACTGACGGTCGAGAAATGGAGGGTTGAGAGATAGAAGGTCGAGAGACAGACTTTCTCCCCTTTTCCTTCTTAGGATACTCTTCCTGGAATAGCCTACGATCATCCTCATAGCGGCTTGCAAGCTCAACAGCATCCGCTAAGGTCTGGCATCTGAAGCCAATAACTTTAGATCTCCACATAGGGTTCAGGCCTTCCATGAACCACTTGGCTCTGTTCTTCTCAGAAATTATAGCTGAGAGAACTGCTCTAGCCGAAGGAAGGACGACTCATACTCTGCGACAATCTGGCTCCCTCGCTTCAGGTTCTGGAATTCTCTGTCCAGCTTGTCCCTTTCATGCTTAGGGAAAAACCACTCATAGAATGCCTCTCGGAATTCTTCCCAAGAGATCATCAGTAGGTCCGCATTTGGAAATTTGGTGCGGCGCAATGTCCTCCACCACTGATCTGCAACACCCTTGAGCTAAAATGCTGCGATCCGAATCAACTTCTCCGTAGACACTTGATCCCCTCTAGGATGTTCTCCACGTCCAGGAACCAAGCTTCACACTCCTTTGGTGTGCCGCGCCCATCAACGGTAGGGGCACCTAGCTGGCGGAACTTCTTAATACACGGGTTCCTTTTGCCTCATCCTTGCTACTACTGCCAAAGGACTGGGCGAAACCCTACATCATCTCGCCGAATTCTCGTCTCATACTCGACCATGCACTACTCTCTCCCATCTCAGAGTCAGGTACAAGGGTCTTGCCACAGTTGCGGCCTCAGCGAGATATCTTCCTACCAGCACAACAAAACACAACAACCAAAGTTCTGGTGCACGACAGTCTATTGTGCAGTCCTAGTGAGCCACTAGACAGGACATCAACAAGTCGATGCACTTGGTGTAACCTTAGTTCTGATACCACTCTATAACACCCCGATCCTGGGCACGCTACCAAGATCACAGTATCAAAAGCAAAATTACACTAATTACAGTAAAATTAAATAATTGTAACTAATGCTCACCTCCAGGAAACAATGTGCGGCTAGAACCTCCAACTTTGGCATCGGAACTCGATTGCACGCAAACTACACCTGAAAACAACCAAAGCACACGTGAGTGACATCTAAGTCACCCAGTACACACCCTAAACACACAAACCACAAAATCTCTGTAAAACTATTAAAAACTCAGCTTTTAATTTTCAAAGTATGGTTTTCTTTTGAAAATCCACTTTTCCTATTAAAACATCATTCCCGTTTCTTTTTGTTTGAAATCACTTGGGAATTTGATCCCAAATCCATACACTTTTCAAAACTCATCTTTCCTCTTTCCTTTTCAAAATATTTGGAAATTTATTCCAAATCACATTCTTTTTCAGAAACTCACATTTTGAATTTTCTTTTAAAACATTTGGAAATCATTACCCAAAACATGCCCTTTTTCAATACTTAGGATTTCTTCCCAAAATCACACTTCTCCTATCCTTTTCATTTCCTTTGAAATTCACATTTTTGACCAAAACCAACCGAAAACACAATGCCTCTCAGGGCTCAAAACCAAAACCTCAAACATTGGCTGGTAACTAGTTAAAACCATAATTCTTATTCATTTCTAGGATTTTAGGACCATTCATAAGTCCAATCCTAGCCAAACCACATTTCTTTTCTAATTCATTTCCACTTTTCTTTACTGATGTTACCATGATCAAGGGTAACCAGGCACACAAGTAGTAGGCGAGGACACCAATTCCCCTACCTCCCTACACTGCCATGGTGAAATTCCTCATGCGGGATGCCATCGCCCCGGCCAACCGGCCTCAATCACTTCCATATATTCATGGGGATACGTCTTTATCTGACGTCCCATCGGTGACCCGAACAACTAGGATCAATGACCTAGGTTCAGCCTACACCGTCGGTGGCCTGAACAACCAGGTTCAATAACCTAGGCTTAGCCTACACCGTCACGAGCTCGGTGACCCGAACAACAAGGTTCAACGACCTAGGCTCAACCTACACAGTCTCAAGCTTGGCAACCACAGTCGCATCTGGCAATTGGTTTCATTGGAGCCTCATACTCCCACCATTTTGTTGACACCAACTCCTGTGGTTCCTTAACACATTATTAGTGTTCATTTTCAAAACTCTTTAAGTTTTCCTTTTCAAAACCATTTCCATTTCATTCTTTTTGTTGCAGCAATCTTTTTCTCATGCAACACATGACCCTCCACTGGGGTCCCAACTCAAATCACTTAAAATCATGTGTTTGAAATCATGATTGGGTCTCATGCCCAAAATGCACACACAATCAACCATTTTATTCATTTTTGGGGTTTAAAACCCAAATTCACTTATTTGGGTTCCATATTCCTTCATGACATTTTCATGGGGAAAACACCATTCACACATTATTTACATACCTTTATAATCAGTTATCTTTCATCTCATAACCACATTTACACATCTCAAGGTCAGGGCAAAATCGTTAGACCGAATTTCAGGTTTGGTACACCAAAAATCCCTTATTCGGTATACCGAAATCAGCGATTTTTGGTGTACTGAACCATTTTTGGTATACCGAAACTTCCTGTTTCGGTAGATCGGATGATTTCGGTCTACCAAAACCAGGGATCCTGACTTAATCTGTCCGGATTTCAGCATACCTAATTCAATTCGGCATACCGAATTTCCCAAAACCAGACCATTTCCCTGTTTCGGTCGACGAAATCGCCAAAAGTTGGAGCCTCAATCAGACCGCCCAAATACTCATCATAAACTACCATTAAATCATGGGGTGTAGACTCTTGAGTCTACTTCAAAACCCTCAAACCATTCATCAATCCATTAACTACGTGATTCATACGAAAATCACAAAGGGGTGAAGCTCGGTTTAGCATACTGTAGCTTTCATCCCAAACCTCGTTTAACCTCATCAATTTCCATCCTAACCGCATGATATCTATGTTTCATGCATTTCAACTCATTCTCATCAATTCTACTATTTTCCTATGATTTTACATGCATTTATCTCTATTTTCATGCATTTAACATGATCTACTAGAAGCATGTAAACGAGCGAAGGAAAAGGGCTACGTAACTTGAGTGGCACTCGAGCAATCTTCCTCACTCCCTGGTGAGTCTATTCTTGCCCCAGCGAAGCCTCCTCCACTAGCGAGCCTCACAAACCACCATGTTGTAAATATGTCTTGAATTATGTCTTTGTTTCAGGGTTAGTTTGGTCATTAGACCATTTAGGTGCCCTAGTATTTAAGTAGGCTAAGGCACAGATTATGTAACCTCTTTGGTCATTCGTGTAACCCTAATTGTTTGTCTCCAATTGTATAGAGAGAACTCCTCCCTCTTCTCTCCATATCTAGGGTTTCATGTGAGGTTCATCTGTGGGGGAGGGTTTGGATGCTTGGGATGTGGGCATCCATCCATTCGTATTTGTTTTCTCTTCACCACTCGGCACAACAAGTGGTATCAGAGCCTAGGTTCAAAGGTGAAGAGAAAAGGGATTTGTGTTTTGTGCTTTTGTTTTGGGAAAGAAAAGGGGACGTGCATTGGTTAGGGTGAAAACCCTAGATAAAGTGGAGGAGGAACGTGCACGTGCACAGCCTGCGCGCAGACCAACGCGCGTCAGTCCTCCCAACCCGTCCCGCGTGCGTAGACCAGCGCGTCAGTCCTCCCATCCCGCCCCGCACGCGTAGACCAGCACGTCAGTCCTTCCCAGCACGCCCGCATGCAGACCAGCGCCCGCCCGTGCACCAGCACAGCACGCCCGCGCGCAGACCAGCGCGCGTCTGGCTTCCCAGCACGCCCACGCGTAGACCAGCGCGTTTCCAGAGCGTGCCCGCTGCCCCTGCGTGGCACTAGTGGCACCAACACTCCCAGGCGTCGACCCCCTGCGCGGCACCAGCACTCCCAGGCGCCGACCCCCTGCGCGGCACCACGCCCGCGTACCGCTGCCCTACCAGCCCGCACCCGGTCCAGACCGTGCGTGCACCTGCATCCGTTCCAGACCGCCTGTGCACCAGCAGACCCAGCGCGCAGACCACCAGCGCGCGTGCCCACCAGCGCGCAGACCACCAGCGTGCGTGCCCTCCAGCGCGCAGACCAGTGCGTGCGTGTCCCAGCATGCGCACAGCAGCCCGTGCGCGTGCCCACTCCAGTGCAGCAGACCCGTCCGCGCGCGTGCATCCGGTCCAGATCGGCCGTGCATTGAAAGAGTCTGTTTTTGGAGATCTGTTTTGAAGAGTCTGTTTTGAAGATTCTTTTTTTGGGGTTTTGTTTGGAGATCTGTTTTGAGGATCTGTTTGGAGATCTATTTTGAGGTTCTGTTTGGAGATCTGTTTTGAGGATCTGTTTGGAGATCTGCTTTGGGGATCAGATTTGAAGATCTGATTTGTGTTTTGAAGTGCAGTTTAAGGTGGAGAGCAGTTTTCTGAAGATCACATTTTGGAGCAT
>JAMKQA010016033.1:0-21949 GCA_024699735.1 Posidonia australis
CTGGTAGGCTGTTATTCTGCACGCTTTATCCTACTCGGAAAGCTTGTGCTCCAGCCCATAATCCAGAGGCATGGATGATCTGATTTTCTCATTTTAGTTGCATTTAGGTGCGACTCTGTGTGAGGCTATTGGCCCTTGAACACAGGGTTCGCCGACACTTGCATTAAAATCATGTTTTAAAGCATATACATGATTTGTTTCCTCAAGGCTTTACAAGCTTTACCGAATGCATTTACAGAGGTTTCATGTTTCCCTGAATGCATCCTTTAACTTTGGCATAGCATCTTGTCTTATTTTGATCCTTGCACCTTTATGGCCCACCTAAGCACACATAGGTGGCACATCAGATTGACCCACCAATCTGATATACCAAACCAACACATTACCCTTGTTTACGTATGCAGCATGTTTCGATTCTATCATGCTTTCTCGATCGGATTACTTCCGGATTTTCCCTGGTTTTCCCCCAGATTTACTAGGAAGGCACGCTTTGCATTGTTTTTTCGATGCTTTATCGCTTTATTTGCATTTGCATATGCATATAGAGCAATGATGATAAATCACTCAGAATGATGTAACTCTGATTACATTCATGCAATATACTTGCAATATGCGATTGACCCGAAATAAAGAGTGATGATCCTGAGCATAGGACACACCCCACACAACCTGCACCTAATAGCATAAGGCATTAGCATGGCATGGCATATCGCCCTTGGGCGTATAGCAAGCGGCTAAAAAGCCAACATTTCATAGGTGAAATCAAGGAAGATCGATTTTATCAGGCGTGCGAGGGTGCCTAACACCTTCCTCGTGCGTAACAGGGATTCTTACCCGCATTCTGGTTTTCGTAGACTTGTCTTTATTGTTTTTTTTGCATGATTTTTCATGTTATGGTTTTCCTTGTCTTCCATAATAGATTAGGTGGCGACTCCATTTATTTTTGCTTTTTTTCGACGTGATTTTGCCGTCCGATTTCGCATTCATTTGCGGAATCTCCTCGCCGGCATGGTTACACCTACCTCTCAAGATGTTCCTTCTCGAGATATCAAAGATATTTGGATCCTTGTTGCTTTGGAAGGGCTAGCAATGCTTTAGAATATAAGGGAATGCTTGTGAGAAAGGAGAATAGATTGCAGAAAACAGTAGCTTGCACCAAATTTTCTTTCAGGGGCCCCAAATGGTTGCCTGTTGGTGTCCTTTTATGGGGATTTCTTATGGGTAACTCTTAGGATTGCAAGCAGCCTCGTAGACGAAGAGTCTGGGAAGATTCCATGGCATATTCGTTGGTGGAGGTAACAGCCATGGGAGGTGGAAAGCCAGCAACCAGCAGCCTGAGAAGTGGCTATGCGCCAGCTTGGTGTGCCAGGTAGGTGCGCCAGCCTGGTGCTCCAGTTAGGGGCGCCACTTCTGTGCTCCTGCTTGGTGAGCTAGCTAAATGCTCCAAATTGGTGCTCTACCTTGGTGCTCTCCCCTACCTGTCTGGATTTCTAATTGGGCTGTGGACCTACCATAGGTTTGGGATTGGTTTAGCTAATGGGATTCAAAAAGTGGTTGGGTTAGCCATATCCAAAGCAACAACTGGAAAGTTTATCAATGAACCACCTCAACATCGGGGTGTCTACAGATGCCCCTCCCTGAGCGAGTTCGAGGGATGAAAGGAACCAAGACCGATGCTCAGGGTTGACAAGATACCCCTAGTTTGAGGTTACAGAAGGATGGTGTTTGCTGTAGGCTGTAAGTCACTTATTCGGCGGATGCACCGAAAGACATGACTTGTTGCCGAATACAAATGCAAATGCAACTGCTGATCTAAATGCTAGGGATGCGTGATGCCAATGTAGGATGAAAATGCAAGAGCCGATGCTGAAGGCTGATGCGAAGCTGATGCTAACAAAAACACAAGAATGGGTGCTTGCAAGATGATGCGATGCTGATGCTAGTGCTGATGTGACAGGCAAATACAAAAATCCTGCACACAAAGGGAACTACTGGTAGACAAATGATAAGTTGTCGGACTCATCAACCGGATTATTGAGGTTATCAACCTAAAGAGACAGGATAAGACAAGCATGCTGAGTGTTGTCAACCTGGCCGCTAGATAGTATGACAGTTATCAACCGAGTAGTTGGGGATACCAGCCCAAGGGGAAGAGGGTCATGACAAACATACTATTTGTCAAGCAAAAAAAGAAGGCCCTGTTCGCACAGACCAAGGGCGAACAAAGAGATTTTGCGCCCGCGAAAACTCTGAAGAGAAGAGAGAAACAAAAGGACCTTGACCGCCCGGTCAGAGGGTCGAACAACTAGATTCCGTGCCTGCGAAAACCCAGAAGAGAAAGGAAAAAAGGACCTTGACCGCCCCGTCAAAAGGTCAAGCAGCTGGATCTCCTGCCCAAGGAAATTCGAGAGAAGGGCTAGGACCCTGACAATCCAGTCGAAAGGTCAAGCTGTTAGATTTCCTGCCGAGGGAAATCCAAGAGAAGCGCTAGGACCTTGACCATCTGGTCAAAAGGTCAAGTCGCCGAATTTCCAGCCCAGAGAAATCCGAGAGAGGGGCTAGGACATTGACCGCCCGGTCAAAGTCAACATACTGGATTTCACGCACACAAAAATCCGAGAGGGCAAACAACATTGACCGCCAGGTCAAAGTCAACATACTGGATTTCGCGCACACGAAAATCCGAGAGGGCAAACAACATTGACCGCCCGGTCATAGTCAATAAGCTGAATTTCGCGCCCTCGAAAATCCAAGAGAGGCAAAGGACTTTGACCGCTCGGTCAAAGTCAGCTGGATTTCGCGCCTGCTAAAATCCAAAAAGGCAAATGACATTGACTGCCTGGTCAAAGTCAACAACCTGGATTTCGCACCTGCGAAAATCCAAGTGGGCAAATGACATTGACTGCTCGGTAAAAGTTAGCAAGCTGGATTTTGTGCCCGCGAAAAATCCAAAAGGGGCAAATGACGTTGACCACTTGGTCAAAGTCAATAGGTTGGATTCTGCTCCCGCAAAAATCAAAAAGGGGCAAATGACGTTGACCGCCTGGTCAAAGTCAACAGGCTGGATTTCGGCCCACAAAAATCCAAAAGGGGCAAATGACGTTGACTGCCCGATCAAAGTCAACAGGTTGGATTATGTGCCTGCGAAAATCCAAAAGAAAGAAGCAGAAAGATCTCATTCGCTTGGAAGGAGAACCTGAAAAACCAAAACGATGATTCCTGGTTTGTCCCCCAGGAAGGAAAATAGCAAAGGTGCCCTGAAGGGCAGAACTATAAATATGCTGGCTGCTGATGCTGTGGTGCAGAAATTGGTATTCTTGCTGAGATGCATGTACAATCTCTTCTTGTTGGAATTTTTACACCAAAAGTGGCATTGTTTGCAAAAGGTGAAGACTTATTTGCAAATGTCCTAAAATTGAGGGCTTTATTGCAAATTCCCCGATCATGATAGCCTTCTGATTGCCGAATTATCATTGTGCCATGACATTCGATATTCTGCTATATTTAAACAAATGTCTGCTTCAAACAAAATTTCCTGCATCCTTCGTGGACCAATCCGCAACTTTTGCGAAACGTAGGGGGTTTTCTGCAAATTGCCCCATCTAGTGCATTTTGCAGGCCACGTACTTGATATTGTATATTCTGCTCCTAGAGTGTAAGCTGTGAAGTACTAAGGGCTGAAACGTAATTTCCACAGCCATTTTGCATATTAAACCTTGACTATTAAATTATTTATAAGTGGGTCCCACTATATAACTGTCATAACTGCCTAGGGACATTTTTTCCTTTTCTTCCTGCTTCTTAGGATTGCAAGGGGCTCATGTTGCTTGATTTCTCCCTATTCTGCTATTTGGCATGATTTCACATTTCCGAAGCAACACATATATGCATATAGTTTTTTCCTTTTTAATTCTTTTTGTTTCTTCTCTTAAGGGGCATGCCTTTTCTTCTTCCTCCCCATTCTTTTTCTCCCAAACGAAACCCATCTCTCTTCCTCCTCTCATCTCTTCATGGCAGCGGCGCGTTGGTGGTGCGCCGTCGAGGTGCTCTCGGCCGATGCGGGGGTTAGGTGCGGGGACATCGTGCGGCGGTGCAGCGAAGGTGCAACGGTAGTCCGGCGGCTAGGTGCTTGGTCGACGGCGGTGATGGACCAGACCCTTCAAGACTTGCTGGATAGGGGTTCACCAGCAGAGGTAACTCCCTTGATCTCCTCTTTTATTTTTTGCTTGGACTTGCATTTTTTGTTTGCTTCTTGCTTGGATGGCCAGCGACTCATGGGTTCTGATGGGCATGGGTGATTCCAGTGGTCTGTGGTTACGGGGTGGTCATGCGGTGGTTATAGTCATCAGCGGTGGAAATGGAGTGGCCGTGTGGTGGGTAGGCACCGGAGTAGCTCGGCAGGAGGTGGGTTTCGGCAGGTGGTGGTGCGGGTTTTGGTTGGCTAATGGGTCCGTGTGGTGGCAGGTCGGAATGGTGGTGTAGGCTGGTGTGGAGGAGGGAGAAGATGGCTGTTGTAAGGTGGTATTTGGGGGTATGTGGGCTATTGGTGAGTGCAAGAGAGTGGAGGAGGAAGGTTGGGAAAGGTGTTGGTGGTGAAGTGATGGGTTGTGAGGTCTTGATATTGCTAGTTGGTTGCTTGAAATTAGTTGGTTGGCTTGACATGAGAGGAGAGAAGAGGAGGGCTACTGGTTGGGGAGGAGAAAGAGAGAAGGGCTGCCATGGGATTGATGGAGGCTGAGAGAGGTGAGGAATAGAGGAGCAAGGCTGTGAAAGGTGTTGGTTGCTAACATGTGTTCTGATGTGAGGCATGGGTTGTCACGGTGATCCAAGGCTTGAATGAAAGAGTTCGCTATTATCCATGACATATATAAATTCTTCTAACTGAATGCCATGCTGTATTGGCCACTTTAAATCAATTATCTGCTGAAAGTAATAGCACATGCAGGCACAGTATGTTTCATGTTCAGCCCTTTATATCAACAGTTGCATGTCCCATTTTATCTATATTTCTGTCATGCTATGCCCTTTGTTATTTTGCCAATGAATGTAATGCCATGTCTGACTTCGACTGGGGCTCTATTATGCTTAAATATTCTACATTTGTCATGCTTGCTGTTGCTGTATGACTCTTGGTTCGGCTTTCCCTTTATCGCAGGATGACCCAATTCCCGAGGAGAGGACCCCACAGTCATCATGGGATATGCCGTCTAGCTCGCGCTCCCAACAGTGGGGTAGTTCCTTGAGGTCACGCGCCTCCAGTAGCTCAACTCTTGCTATCCCTATTGAGGTAAGCCCAAAACTGGAAGAAAATGTGTATATAAATCTGGTGTTAAATCTGACAAATGCATTTTTAGGAGTCCAGCAATTTCGAGGGGTGGCTGCTAAGTGACCATCACATCTGTGATAGTCCTGATTTTGCGGTAATTTTCTCGCTTTGACGAGCTTTAATTATAATCTGCCTTTGACTTGGCATTAATTCTGTTCTCGACACTTCAGGATGGGGATGCGAATCGGGTTATGCGGTGCCACTAGGGCCCAATGCTTGACCACTTTCACCGTCTGCCGGATTTTCTGTAGGACTTCCTCCTTCACCAATCCCCATTTGGAGGTTTGCTTCGCATACCCATTATACATGGCCATTATAACTTCTTCAGGGCTTTGGTGGAGAGATAGAGGTTTGAGACGCACACTTTTCACTTTCCATTCTGAGAGCTGACCATCCTGCCTGATCAGTGGGCCCTGCTGACGGGTCTTTTCTTCGACGACGAGCCGATTATAGGTGAGACTACTCACGCCTTGCACCTTGCTCCTGCGCATTTGAGTCGTGTTCCTCCAAAGCCACCTTGGGGGAAACACATGATCACTGTGGGGTGGCTGAGAGAGTGGGACCAGTTCTGGCCCAACCACGAACCTGACAGCGAAGAGGTAGACTTTGTGCTAAGGCATTTCTTGCTAGATCTGTTGGCCATGATTTTCTGTGACTCGTCCGCTTACTACATTCATGCTGATTGGTTAGCGTAATTAACCAATCTGGAACATCTAGACCACTACGACTGGGCCGGTGCTAGTTATACTTGGCTGATTTGCGGACTCGACAATGTGGTCAAACTTGGGTGCCGCTCCTATGTGGGGCTATATCCTCTGCTGACAGTAGGTACTCATTTCCATTATTAGCCAAGTAAATATTTTTGATTCTTATCTGACCTTTGCCTCCCTTTGCTAGTACTGGATTATGGACATATCACCAGAGGGCATAGTTTTGGTTGTCTTCGAGACGTGCTTCTGCCTCTCCCTCACCAGTGGGTCGAGCCTGACCACTGGGCTGCTGCAGGGGTCTATAGTTACGATTCCTACCGGTATCTGCTGGACCTGGTAAAGCTCGAGGATGTAAGTCTCCCTTCCTTTTTATACTGTGTCCTCTAATGCTTTTAAGTCTATGTTGCTTAAATTGCTTATATTTTCTTCTTTTCCCGTAACAGGTTCATCTGTGCTCGTTCTCTAGATATGATGGCTTCGACTGGGCTCCCCTGAACTCCAACCGCGTTCTTAGGGACAAGCAGGTGAAATTCTACTGCTTGAAGAAGTCAGCCTACTTCCTCCCGGGGCGCGTGCGGCATCAATTTCTGAATGAGTTTTGCATTCCTACCCCTCCACCTTCTGATATGGACCGCCCGGCTTCGACTCGTTCAGTTGCCAGAAGCTGGCATGCAGCAGCTATGGCTTCCCAGGACAGACATATCCTTCGAGAAGTCAATTACATGGATTAGCTGGCTTGGTACAAACGAGTTGGGAAGTTGTATCTATTCGAGGAGGCTGTGAGGGATAGCCAGCGCAGGATGTGGTATGCCTCCTGTAGACACCCCGATTTTGAGGTGACTCATTGATAAGGCTCCAGATGTTGCTTTGGATGTGGCTGACCCTTGAATCCCATTAGCTAGACCAATCCCAAGCCCATAGCAAGCCTGCAGCCCAACTAGAACTCCCATAGGTAGGAGAGAGCACCTAGCAAGCACACCTACCTAACACACCTACTTAGCACATTTCCCTAGAGCACCTAGCTAGCACACCTCCTTAGCACATCTAGCCAGCACTTCTACCTAGCGCACCTAGCAGGCGCACATGCCAGGCGCAGCTGCCAGACACACATAGCATGCTAAAACCATACGTATGGACTCATCTATTCTCTATTTTCATAAGGTTTTATGATAAACATGCTTGCTTTTCATGCTAAATAATCTCCATGCTAATCTTTGCTTTTGTTTCTAGCATAAAGCATTCATGAGTTATCTCCTTTTATCATTTTCTTGCACATAGGATTTTGCCATGCGTTTACATATTCTCACACATAGAAACATGCTTATGATCATTATTTTCATGCACTCTGATTACATTCATTCAGAACATGTCTATGCCTAGGTATTTTGCATGTTTTCATGCATGAACCCATCAACTTGTTTTATTTTTAAATGCATGATTTACATGATGATTCTTGATCCTGTGCATTCACATCATGTTTTCAATACTTAATCATGGCATGAGCCCATTTGCATTAGCATGAATCGCCCTATATCTCTGCTGGGGTGGATTCTGGATCAGATTGCAGTCCGATCCAGATTCCCTGGGGCGCACCAATCAGGCGCACCCAACCAGCACATCCATCTGGCGCACCAAGCAGGCGCTCCAGACTGGCCAGAGATCAAAGCACTTGCATTTAGCAGCTTTATTTGCATGACTTTATCGCAGGGTTTTGAGCTTGTTTCTTTTATGATTGATTCTCTGATGTGTCATGATGACACCTGCATGTTTTCATCTTTTGATCAGATTGTTTTCCATCTGTTTTCCTCATTTTATTATTCAGTTCTAAGCTAAATCTGGTAGGCTGATTGCACCTTACTCCTTTGTGGAGAACCTTGTGCATCAACCCATGATCCAGTGGTCTGACTGGATCCTGCACCTTTCATCTAGCTCAAATAGGTTGGATCTTGTGTGAGGCTACTAGCCCTTGAGCACAAGGTCCATTATCATTGCATTTGCAATTCTAGCACTTTTAGTGCATGATTTCCAAGTTTTACAGAATGATTTCTACTGCATACTTTTCTAGGGTGCATCCTCTGGTGTTTTAGTTTTGTGTGGCTTTCTATTTTCTGCTTTGCCTCAGCATACTTTACTGGCCCACTTAGACGCACATAGATGGCGCACCAGACTGACGCACCAAACAGGCACAGTGGTCTATTTTCAGTAGCATACAGTATGTCTTTATATGCTTTTTCGCTTGCATTCTCGACCTGATTTCTTCTGGGTTTTCCTCTGGCTTTCTTCCTAGATGCATTAGGAAGGCACATCTTTGTTTTCAGCAGTTTTCCTGTATTATAGATTGCATTAAGCATGTAGTAAAGCAAGGATGATAAATCGCTCAAGATATTAGATCTTTGATCTTATTGTGCAATATTATTGCATCAACACTGGTCCCGCGATACGAGCGATATTTCTGAGCATTAGGACACACCCCGCACATCATGCACCTATACTTTAGACACCACTTACAAGCATGGCATAGCATATCACCCTTGGGCGTATAGTAAAGGCTGCAAAGCCGACATCCCTAAGCAAAAGAGAAATCAATAGAAAGACCGATTTATCGGGCGTACGAGGGTGCCTAACACCTTCCTCGTGCGTAATAGGGATCCTTACCCACATTTCTGGTTTTCGAAGACTTTTCTTTTATTTTGTTGCATGATTTTCATGTTATATGGTTTTCCTTGTCTTCCATTTTAAATAGACTAGGTGGCGACTCCTGCATCTGCATTTTATTTATTTTTGTCGTGGCTTTGCCGACTTTGGCGTACGACACATTGTTGTTGTTTTTCACCATCCTCGACGGCATGGTTACACCTCCGACTAGGCCAAGGAACTTGATTATAATCTTTGCTTAATACTTCCAGGCATATGATCTATATAAATCCGACATTTGTCACAATTCAATAGGACTTCGAAGAACAATTTGGTGCCTTTTATGCCAACATCCGCCGGAAGAGGGTAAGACTTTTGTAAATTGCCATTTTCAGCTCAAAACATGCCTGACATATCTGTTACTTTGCAGGAACTACACTGGCGTAATATCATCTGGGTATTCCTCTTTTCCTGTCTTTGTTACCCTACTTTATAATTCTGACTGCTAACACAAATCTTGATATTACAGTAGGACTTCCCAACCCAAGAGGTGAATGTAGCCAGCAGCGGGGAATTCACCATGGAGGCATCTGAGGAGGACCTCTCAGATACTGAGGTTTCCTAGAAGGCTCGTGATTCTGCTCCCCGTTCTTAGGCTGCTGCAGCCGCTCAGTGGTCACGACGGATCACTCGACGAGGTGCCCGTCTCTTGGCTGAACACTTCCAAAAGGCATCATTCGACGAGGAGGAGTCGAACAAGGGATAGCCATTCTGTATTTTATAGTTATTTCCAAGCTTTGTACTAACAGTGGAATGTTGTAAACTTGCTTCAAAATTTTTATAAAATGACAATTCCAGATTCTGCGATGTGCCCCTTCTTGGGGTTTTGTTTGTGTAAGTTGTATGAAAACGTTTCTATGCAGGTTCAAATAAATGGCGCCGATTTGGCGAGATCCATATTTTAATGGAGGTGCTACTGAAATTTTGTAGCTACTCCGTGCGCCACCTAGGTGCACCACTAAGGTGCGCCACCTATGTCCTCCTCCAAAAATGGCAGTTTTGCTTTCCTTTTTTGCTAAAACCTTTTACTTATAACCTCGCATTCCCTGCGAGGTGCACCGCCACCCCTTTCTACAAACACCCTAAAACCTTCGAATCTTGCTTGTAGCACCTTCTCTGATCCGTTCTGGACTCCTGCTACGATAATACAATGGTATGTGAATGCTTTGTTTTGTTTTCTTGCAGATTTCTTCTTGCCTTGCTCTATGAAAATAGAACACAGATTTCGTTTCTACCACATAGCCTTAGATTTACAACAAGACGTGATTCCTTGAGCATGTTTTTTGATTTTGCATTAAGATCAAGATCATATATTCCACTGGATCATTCCATTTGCCTTATATTTATGTCAAGTTCTGCTCTTTTTTACTGCCCTATCAGGCTCAAATCCGTGTCCACAGAGTTATCCTACCATGGTGACACCAAAATAGTGCTCAGATGCTCTGCACGGCTGGATTGATGCTTTGACAGCTGCTGACCTCGAACAACTACGGATCTGGGGCATATCCTCCTCACTTTTATGTATAGCTAAAGTGGAGGTTAACTGGCATCTGTTATGTGCCGTGGCTCGATTTTGGAAGCCAGCCTTGCATGTTTTCCGCTTTGGGCAGATAGAAATGAATCTGTCTTTGGAGGAGGTCTGACAGATCTGTGGCCTGTCGCCATTCATGTCTCCTCCAATCTTCACTTGCCACGACAATTATGTTCCAGTTTTGAGCCGATTGACGGGCTTGACCAGAAGCGTCTGTGAAGAGAAACTTATCTGCAGAGATGGATCTGCTACCATGGTGCGCTTGGATTATTTTGATGAGATTATTAGTGCCCGCTCCTCTTTAGGCATCTTGTGGCTTCATAGTTTATTGTTGCGCTTCCTCAGGGAGCTTATCTTTAGCCATGGCCGGACGACTGTGGCTATTGAGGTGGTAGAAGTAGCCTAGGCGATGGTTATTCGCCAGATTGATCTTGCACATATTCTCCTTGCCGAGACCTATGTCGTTTTGGACTGGGCGTTGATGTGCTCCCGACACTTCCATGGTTGTGGCGCCTTGGTGCAAGTAAGCAAACCATTTTATTTAAATACTTAAATACTCTATTGTGCTTATCTTAACTATGCATCCCATTTTTGCCAGGTTTGGTTTGCTGCTCATTTGAGAGTGAAGATTCTATGCCCTCGGCCTTCTGCCTTTAAAGCTTATAGCCGCACTCACCATTCGAGGACACTTCCAGGTGTGCATGAGCTGTGCAGCAGACTGCGGAATCTTGCTGAGGATACATTAACATGGTGCATTATATCCTCGACGTCAATATCCTTTACTACCTTTTTTAATGCTAGGGACATGCAGCTTGTGGTTCTTCCTGGGCTCATGGGAGGTGTGGAGTATCACCCTGTCCGAGTCCTTCGCCAATTCGGCTTCTGCCAGGACTCTATTGAGCAAAGTCCCTGTCCTGACCGGTACAAGAGGTATATTGTCAGCTCGAATGCGACAACTTTAGAGATGGCCTGTAAGACGTGTGCTGGCATCAAGTCCTCCGATCTTGCCATTACTGAGGGCTCCGGTTGTACGGTGGAATACGAAGCCAAAATAAGGGAGACATGGCCCATAAGCGAGATTCCGCCCAGTGGCACCTGTTTCACAGGGGCTAGCAGCTCAAAGAAGCCCAGAGTTGATTAGCAATATCTGTATCAGTGATGGACCATAATAAAAATGCTTGCATTTATGTCATCTTGACTTGCTTGTATTTGTTCATGTATTTCCAAAACTACTCTCAAGATTAACTTAACTGTCATGCCCCTGGTCATAGATTCTTCTAATTAAAGAAGCGACTAGCATGCCATTAGTCAAACGCTGATTTGCCCATATTACGACTCAAAAGGCAGCTGGCATGCCCCTGGTCGGAATACAGCCAAACGCCTTGCAAAGTGATACAAATATGCTTGACTAAAAAAAATACTAAATGCTGTGCAAAAAAGTGCAATGCAGAGAGAGGATTAATATATTGGTGCTCTCAGCGCCAAGGAAGCCTGTTTTGCTTGCTGTAAGAGGTGACACTGTCCTCGACTCATGTGGCACTAACCTAGACACTTAGGTTTATTTGTGGCTCTCCTTCAGATATTATGGGCTTCATGCCAAATTCTTGGGGCCCTACATCTACTCTTTTAAGGATTCATATTTCTTTTTCTCCCTCAAAGGCATGCCGACTTACCTATTCCTGCTTGGAGGTAATATACACCTAAGCTGAGGGAGTGGTTGCTCTTTCTGTTTGATATAAAAGGGGTGGCTAATCCCTTTATTCGAACTATAGGTGCATGCTTCAACTCCTCTCCAAGTTATATGGGAGGAATAGGGTTGTCCTGTATGCCTCTCTCAGTGGAGCTAGCTTTTGTCTACCACTTCTTGTCTCCTTATTTTCTTTTGTGCTCCAAAGTCTATATTTTTCTTTATTGCTCGCACTCTCTCTAGACCTGACATTTTTACTCCCTCTGGAGATATAGGTCCCCTAAGAATTTGCACATTTCGTCCATTCTACTAAAATCTCTTCCTCACGTCCTAAGTTTCTAGGGTAGTAACACATGAGGAGGACTGGACACGTCTTAAGCAGGCAAGCCTCCGATTTTCCTCATCGGGCAATGATGTTATGTAAAAAAAAAAGGTGTAGGAGATTATTCATGCTATGCTAGGATGCAATATTAGTAGGCGAAAGAAGAAACATGAAGATGCATGGCTCACGGTGCAAGGCTTAGGATTGACTAGGAGTCACTGGTAGTACTTCTTTAAGTAGGAAGCATTGACAGGCTCTGATTGCTCTCCATGGTCCATACCTTCAAGAATGATTGCACCCCTGGACACGGCCTCCCTAACCATAAAGGGTCTGCGCCAGTTAGGCCTAAATTTTCCCTGTGCATCGGGCAAATGAATGGCACGCAAAACCAAGTCTCCTGGTTCAAAGCTTCTAGGACGGACTTTCTTATGATAAGCTCCGGCCACTCTCTTCTGGTAGCATTGAGCATGATGTAGGGCTTGCAATCTGTGCTTATCAATCAAGTCTAGCTGGACACAGCGACCTTGGACCCATTCGGCATCCTCCAATTCTGCCTCCTTCAAGATTCTCAACGAAGGAATCTCGACTTCAAACGGAAGGACCGCCTCCATGCCATACACCAAAGAGTAAGGTGTTTCTCCTTTTGACGTCCGAACGGAGGTCCTGTAAGCCCATAACGCATAGGGCAGCTTTTCATGCCAACTTTATGAGTCTCAGCCATCTTCTTCAAGATTTTCACCAGATTTTTATTAGCTGACTCTACTACCCCATTCATCTGTGGTCGATAGAGGGAGGATCTGTGATGTCTGATCTTGCAATATTGGAGAAAATCCTCAACCTTTTTTGTTATGAAATTAGTTCTATTATCTGAAATAATAGCATATGGAACCCCATATTTGGCGACAATATTATTCTTGATGAATTTCTCTGTAATAGCTGCTGTGACTGTCTTGTATGATGCTACCTCGACCCATTTTGAAATAATTGATGGCTACCAGGATGTAACGGTGCCCATTGGATGCAGTAGGATGAATAGCCCCGATAACATCAATTCCCCAGGTAGAGAGTGGCCAGGGTAATGACATGCTATGCAATTGTTGCGGGGGAGCATGTATGAAATTGTCGTGTATCTAGCAGTTATGTCATCTTCTGACAAACTGGCAGCAGTCTGCTTCCATAGTGGACCAGAAATACTCCTGCAACTTAATTTTCTTGGCTAGGAGAACCCCATTCATTTGTGGACCGCAGGTGCCTGCGTGGACTTTTAACATTAGCATATCCACCTCTTTTTTTTGCCTACACACTTGAGAAGCATCTGGTTATAAGACCTTCATATATAGCTGCCCGGCCCCGAGCACATATTTAGATGCTAACTGTGTCAAGGTCTTCTTATCTGATGCAGAAATGCCAGGAGGGAAACTGCCAAACTCCAAAAAAGCTTTAACATCACTATACCAAGGCAGTTCAGCAAATGATGGCGCCTCTTGAATATGCATGCAATGTGCTGGCTGTTCGATGCATGTGACTGAAATGTCTATGGCTTGTGTTTCTGATAGCGATAACCATGATGCCAGAGTTGCCAAAGCGTCTACATACACATTCTTGGCTCGTTGCATGAAGGAAAATTTGACATCTTATAATCCTTCAGTCAATTTCAGCAAATGTTCATGATAAAGTACGAGCTTCTGATCTTTTGTCTTCCAGTCACCATTGACTTGCGAAATAACCAGCATTGCGTCGCCAAATACGTGGAGTTCTCGGGCGCCTTGGTCCCTTGCTACTTGTAAGCCTAAAATATAGGCCTCATATTAGGCTTCATTATTGGTGCATTCAAATGTCAACTTCCTTGCAAAGGGAATTAGCTATCCCTGTGGCGTTGCTAGAACTACACCGATGCCTCTTCCTCGTTTGTTGACTGCACCATCGAAGTACAGACACCATTGATGCTTATTTTGAGGTCCTTCTAGTTCCTCCTCCTCGCCCATTGCAAACAATATATCTTCATCTAGGAACTGAGTCTACAACGGCTGATATTCTGGTAAGGGTAGGTCGACCAAGTGGTCTGCCATTGCTTGTCCCTTTATGGATTTTTGTGTGACAAAAGTGATATCATATTGGGTTAACATCACCTACCATTTTACACATCTGCCCACCAAAATTGGCTTCTGGAACAAATATTTGATAGGGTCATGCTGACACAACAACAATACTGGATATGCCATCATATAATGCCGGAGGCGCTGTGTGGCCCACACCAGGGATAAGCAGACTTTCTCTATTAGGCTGTATTTAACCTCGCAGTCATTGAACTTTTTGCTAAGGTAGTAGATAACCTTCTCTTTACGCCCAGATTCATCGTGTTGACCCAGAACTGCGCCCATTGAATGTTGTGTTGTAGAGAGATACAGCAGCAGAGGGCGCCCTGGTGTAGGGGGAACTAAAACTAGGGTCTTTACCAGAAGTTGCTTGATTTTATCGAAGGCCTCTTGACATTCATCATTCTAGCAAGTCTGGGCGTTCTTCCTTAGTAGCTTGAATATGGTTCACATATAGGCGTAAGCTGTGCAATGAACCTGCTAATATATTGTAGTCGGCCTAATAAGCCGCGAATCTCTTTCTCGGTGGTTGGGGGAGGCATATCAACAATAGCCTTGACTTTGTGGGGGTCCACTTCAATTCCCCTTTGACTGATGATGTAACCTAGTAGCTTTATAGAGGATACCCCAAATACACATTTGTTGGGGTTCAGTCGGAGCTTATACTTTCACAGGCGCTCAAACAACCTTCTCAAACAGGAGAGATGGTCCCCGGACTCTATAGATTTGGAAATCATGTCATCCTCGTATACTTCAACCTCTTGATGCATAAGATCGTGGAATAAAGCTGTCATGGCCCTTTGGTATGTTGCACCTGCATTCTTTAACCCAAACGGCATCACTCTGTAACAGAAGACTCCCCATGGAGTGATGAAAGATGTCTTCTCCATATCTTCTTCAGCCATTCTGACCTGGTTGTATCCGGAAAATCCGTCCATCAATGAGAACATCTTATGCCCTGCAGTGTTGTCTACCAAAATGTCAATATGAGGGAGCGGGAAATCATCTTTGGGGCTCACTTTGTTAAGATCTCGATAGTCGATGCACATGCGAACCCGCCCATCCTTTTTTGGCACTGGCACCACGTTGACGAGCCATTCAGGATATAACACGACTTTGAGGAAATTGACTTTGTGTTGTTTCATGGTTTCCTCTTTAAGCTTTAAGAGCCACTGAGGGCGCCATCTACGGAGCTTCTGTTTGATTGGCTTTGAATTGGGTATTAGTGGCAATGTATGAACTACCACTTCAATGTCTAGTCCCACCATGTCATCATAGCTCCATGCAAAGACATCTACATATTCTTTCAGGAAAGCTATAAACCCCACCTTTGCTTGTGGTGATAAACTGGCACTGATACGTGTTTCTTTGATCTCATCGGTTGTGCTGATATGATTAGCTCTGTTTCCTCCTCTACGTGAAGATTTGGGCCTTTTGGATCATTATCATAGAATGGAATCTGTGATGGCTCATCCTCATTATCTGCTCCATGAACCTCATCCTCTTCTTCATAGGCAATTAGCTCTGACAGGATTTCTTTTTCAAATGCTGGGTCTGTTATGTCAACTGAGAAGACCTCTTCTGATTTCAAGCCTTGATGGCGCTTAATGACTGTCACAGTGACTTTCGTGTTCTTGTATCGGCATTGTGCTACTTCTTCGGTTTCCCTGTTTTGATGATCTGAGGAGCTGAGGGTCCCTGCCTCTGATGCTAATGCCTTTTTAATTTTGTTTTTGGATTTTGACTTTTTTGATTTTTTGGTATTTTCTTTTTTTCTGCTAGCTGTACAAGATTCTACTTGTTGGCGACTGCTTTGCTGTAGGTTGGTGAGACTACCGCCACCTGTCGTACTCGTACTTGATTCAAGGTTTTGATCCTCACCCTCCAGGTGAGGCTAATACTGTCAATACCAGCTAGACCTGCCTCCCGGCTGGCAGGAGATTAACTCCAATGGTCTAGCATCCCTTCTTTCTATCTCGTGCAGGACCATAACTAAAACTTGGTCCTGGGGTGGTATTGGTGCTTCTGCTAGTGCTGACGTGGCAACTGCTTTGCCCTTCCTTATGCGATCATGCTCTGCTAGGTCTTCTACAAGCACATCCAGATGCTCTTGGAACAAGAGGTCCAGATCCTCGATCTCATCATCTGAGTCTGTTTCTTGGACCACTGTCTAGACTACGGACTGCTCTATCTGTCCACTGTTTTGCATGATCTCCTGCTCTGTACCCTGCTGCTCTAGCCAACTGCTGTCCTGATATGAATCCTCTAGACAGACCCAAGCTGATGCCGCTGACGCTGCATATGAACTGTGGTTCGGATCCATAATGCCTGCGCTAATAAAGTTGGATAAATTCCGTGGAATAATCATCTTGGAAGACTTACCATGGCATTGTGATCTCTTCCTCTGGCAGCACCACTCATAACCCAAACCGTCTCTCTCAATCCATTCTTTGGCCTCGATTGGCTCGACGATTCCTCCATAAAGCCCTAGAGGCGACCCTTTCTCGTATCCCCATTTGCGACACAAATTGTTGACCATCAAACGAGGGTTGCCAAAAGTTGCCAAATGGCTAACAAACTCTAAGGGTGGAATGAAATTAACCGGCTCAAACCGGTTAACCTGATAAAGGACATCGGAAGGTTTAGGCTCGAAGTGAATGGTCTGAGGGGCTAGAGCAGAGACAGATTCAACCCTCTCCATATCCTCTGCCAGGACAACAACAACATTGTCATCCCAGCAGAACATAATCATACGATGGAGGGTTGAAGGAATGATTTGATGCTTGTGAAGCCAAGGGCGTCCAAGCAATAGATTGAAAGACGGTTTGATATCTACAACGTAGAATTCTACGTCGAAGCGAGTAGGGCCTATAGTCAGGGGAATGATCAGGACTCCAAGCGCATCACGATGCGTATTATCGAAAGCTGTCATAACTTTCACAGCTGCTGTAATGTCTTCGGACTTGAATCCGATTGCACTTGTTGTGAGCAAGGGGTAGACATTTTGGCCTGCTCCATTGTCCACCAAAGTGAGGGGGATGCGGAAGCTTCGATACTGCGCAGTGATGAACAAGGGAGAATTATGATTGGTGCCAGAGGGTGGTAACTCTAGGCTAGAGAAGGAGATAACTTGAGGTGCCGCTATCATTCCTACCATGTTTTCTAGAGTAGCAAGCTCTATAGTCTGGGATACACGGGCTGCCTGAAAAACTCTAAGGAAAGCTTCTCTATGCTCAGTCAATGTATGGATTAGGTCCCAAATGGAAATATCGGCTTTAACCTTCTTAAACTGGGCAGTGATGTCAACTGAAGGTTGGCTGCTAGTAGTAGGATTGGGTGGTGCTACTCTAGGCATAAGTGGTTGAGGAGAATGTGCTTGGAGTTGGGCAAGGGCTACTGCCACAAGTGCTGGTGACCAAGATGGCTGGGCTTGTAACTGGTTAGGGATTAAGGTTGAGGGGTTAGGCGTAGCTGTTGGGGGTTTGTATACTCTGCCCGATCGTGTCACTTCTGCACACATTCCTGTGGCATAATTGTAAGGAACACGATGTGTGTCGTGGGTCAGAGTAACAATAACCGGGGGGCAGACTGCTAATTGTACAGGTGCGGTTGAAGGATATAGGTGAGTAGGAGTGTAAACCTGAGGATGTTGGGAGTATTGGTGACGATACTAATGGGCCTAAGGGTGTGCTGGCTGGTTTGGCCTAGATTGGGGCCAGGCTGATAAACAGATTGGAGTTGGTGGCTGGGGATATACTACAGGTGGCACCTCAGAGTATTCCGACTCGACGACAGGGTGGATCATAAAAATAGATTCCTCAGAATTATCGAGGAAAGAATGATACAATTGGTGGGGAAAAGGAGACGACTCATCATGAATCAAGTTGGTTGGGCAGATAGGGGAAGAGACAGATTCAGAAGGAGAAGAAATGAAAGAAGTAGAAGAAACAAAATTGACACCCGAGGAACCTGGCGCTCCCGGCGATGAATGCTGTGGCAGGGGTTGACTGACTATGTTGGGGTGTGCTGGCTGTGCTGGGGCGGCTGCCTGGGTATTAATCACTATGACCCTCTGGTCAATCAAATCCTGGACAGTGTCCCTGAGTGTCAAACAATTATTCGTCGAGTGGCCGGCCACCCAATGGAAATTGCAGAACGCATTGGCGTTGTACTAGGCTGGCAGCGGATTAGGTGGAGGGCGTACCTCAGGCAGCCTTAGTAGGGATGCAACTTTGGGAAGACCAGGCTCAAAGGCTCCACTAAAGGGGTACAGTGGCGTCTGTCACGGTGTTGTCGCTTCAGCTGTGGATGTGCCAACGGTGGGCGTGTCCTGGCCGGTGGGGGAGGGTACACTGGTGTGGTAGTGGGGGTAATGTGTGATGCATGTTGTGCTCTAGGTGTAGGCGTGGGTGCATAAACTACTTGGCGTTGCGGGGGCGGGCAGACATTTACCGAAGCAGTAGGGGATCTGATATAGGAAACTGTATTTTTGGAGGATCCTGCCTCCTGGGTGGATTGGTGTTGTTGTTGCTGCTGCTAGGGCCACTATGTGAGGCAGTGGCTTGTTTAGCAAGTGCTTAGAGTGCTGGAAAACTGCCACCGCGCAGCGAAAGTCTCAACGCGGGCCCCTACTTGAAGCAGTGCCAAAAAAGTGGTAACAAGTTGGATGCTAAGCAGAGCCCCGACCGCTGGCTGTGCTCCTCGGATTACAATCTCAATAGACTCCTCGTCGAAGGGTCTATCCTTGACTTGTGAAGCCAAGGAGCGCCAACGTCCAAGATACTCCCTAAATGTCTCTTGGGGTCTCTACTTGAGAGCGACTAAGTCCTCCCGCTTAGGGACTAAGTCGAGGTTGAAGGAATATTGCTCCAGGAACGCTTGTGTAAGGTCGTCCCAAGTCTTGATGGTGGCCATGTTGAGGGAAGTGAACCACTTCAACGCGGGTCCTATAAGACTCTTTTGGAACAGGCGGATTAACAACCTTTCGTCAGTCTAGAGCTGGACGAGGTCTCCGCAATATGCTTTGAGGTGGGCAATTGGGCAACCCCTACCATTGTATTTTTCAAATTCCGAAATATGAAATTTCGGGGGGAGTGTCGCCTCTGGGAAATAACAGAGGTCCCAAAATTGGTAGGACTGGCGGACCCCACCCTACACTTGTCGGAGAGTGCGCTCCAGATCATTTACTCTTGCAAGGAGAGCATCCGGAGCTACTGCAGCTGTGGATTGTGCAGCTGAGGCGGGTGCCGCGTACACTATATGGGTCGCCCCTAAGCGCTCCTCCAGATCCACCATTCCGTCGTCTTGTGCTACGACAGGATGGTCAGTGTACCCGTGCATGGGTGTTGTGTGCTATGGGAGAAAGGATGAACCTTATGTGTGGTAAAAGGGGGAGGATAGTGCAGGGGGTGGTGCAACAAGTGGTGCAAAGTGTGGGAGAAAGAGTTATTGGACCGAGATGGTCTCTGGTACAATGCACACAGATGGCTATGCTCACACCGGCCTAGGGGGCTGGCCACCAGATAGGAGGGATGTATGCTGTGGTGGGTGCTGTGTAGGTGTAACATAAGGTAGTGTCGACACCCCTATTGTCGGAGAGACAAGGGATGGTGACGGCTGTGGGAGGAGTGCAGTGGGTGCAAACTGTCGTCCTAAAACTGGTTGCGCAGGCAACACGAGAGTCGGGAAGGAGAAAGCTGATAAGGGCTGGAGCGCCAGTGCCAATCCCTACAACTGCTGGACGAGGGCCGACATTTGTTGCAGTTGCTCGGTGACAGGATCGTCGCCGGTGGATCCAAAGGATGGAGGCAAGACAGGGGAGGAAACAAGAGGCTGAGATCCTAGTTGTCCTAACTGGGGGGTGGCTACTACAGAGACAGCCACAGTAGGAGGAGGGCTAGTAAACAAATAGCCCTGAGGAGAAACAGACTCAACTGCTGTGGCCCCAACAGTAGGAGAAGACCAGGCAAGCGGTCCCGAAGGCGGGGTTGCCATGGGGACACGGAATTGAGGTGGTGGAGGTCTTCCAGAAGCTAAGGTAAAGGTGGAGGTAGCAGTGATGACTGGAACAGACACAAAGGAAGAGTATTCCAATACAGGGACCTCCTCCTGGACAACAGGGGAATGGGAATTGCTGGCATGCTGGGCCATCGTGGATCGCGAGCGAGTAAGGATTGGACTGCAGCTGGGAAGGATAGGACGAATCCAAGGATGAGCTATCGTTGGAAGTGACGAATAACTCGGGAGATGCGATCGAGAATAAGGTTGCAAATGGAGTCAGTGAAAGGAAAGATCCGGAGCTCAAGCTAAGGAAACTCAAAGACCAGAAATCCTATACACATAAACAAACAAGTTAGAAAAAATTCAATGTTTATGGTGGTATGAGATGCAAATGAATGCTTATAGTATGCACTCTCTCACCAACTAGGGGTGTCCTGTTAAGCTGTCTACTCCAAGTTCACACAAGGGTGAATGGGTCTCCGACTAAAGTTTAAAAAAAGTAAGGTCCCTGTTCTAAATCCTAGCCATAACCTAGGCAGTGAACGGGTGGTGCTTTCGAGGCCTCGTCCTCTGCCAAAGCAATAGGTTGCACCCTGTAACCATGCCGTCGAGAATGGCAAAAATATGCCAAAGTCGGCAAAGTCACGGCAAAAATAAAATATATGCAAATGTAGGAGTCGCCACCTAATCTATTCAAATGGAAGATGAGGAAAAGCATATGAAACATGAAAATCATGAAAAAAAAAAACAATGGAAAAAGTCTTCGTAAACCAGAAATATGGGTAAGGATCCCTGTTACGTACGAGGAAGGTGTTAGGCACCCTCGTACGCCCGATAAATCAGTCTTCTATTGGTTTCTCAATTGCTAATGAAATGTCGGCTTTTCAGCCTTTACTGTACGCCCAAGGGCGATATGCCATGCCATGCTTATGTCTGTGTGGTGTCTAAAATATAGGTGCATGATGTGTAGGGGTGTCCTAATGCTCAGAAGTATGACTCATATTGCGGGACTAGTATTGATGCAAGAATATTGCATAATAAGATCAAAGATCTAAATTCTCGAGTGAGTTTTCATCATTGCCTTGCTATATGCCCAAATGCAATCTAAAATGTATGAAAATATTTGAAAACAGAGTTGTGCCTTCCTATTATGCCAAGGGAGAAAACCAAGGAAGAAACTCAGAAGCAAATCGAGTCGGGAAAGCATACAAAAGCCATATAAAACCTGCTGTGTGCTACTGAAAATAGGCCAATGTGCCTATTTGGTGCGTCAGACTGGTGCTCCAGTCTGGTGCGCCACCTATGTGCGCCTAGGTGGGCCAGGAAGATGTGTTGAGTGAAAACAAAAAACTATGCAAAGCCAAATCACAAAAGAATGCATTCTGGAAAAAGTATGCAGTGCAAAATCAAAACATGTAAATGCAATGATTCAGCAAGAAATCCAAACTACAAGAGTAGAACCAAGCATTTCAGAATCAAGTATCATTTCATCAAAGAACTGATTGAAGAGGGAAATCTGACACTTCAAAAGATAGCAGGAAGCAAGAATCCAGCAGACATGTTCACGAAGACTGTCAGCATTC